>CAUYUJ010001780.1:1317705-1320205 GCA_963575745.1 Prorocentrum cordatum
GAAACAATGTAGGACAATGCCAAGCAATGCAAAGCGATGCATTCCAATGCAAAGCGATGTAAAGCAACGCAAAGAAATGAAAAGTAACGCGAACCAATGCAAACCAATGCAAAGCAATGAAAAGCAACGCCCAGACGACAGGCTGCGACGAGGCGGCGACGGGGCGGCGACGACGGCCACATAGCCGCCAGACTGCCGCGCAGGCCCAGACGACGGGTGGCGGCGGGGCGGCGGCGGGGCGGCGGCGGCGGCCGCATAGCCGTCGGGCCGCCGCGCAGGCCCAGTTCCTGAGAAAAACATTTGGGCACTCCAAAGTGAAGGCACTGCTTGGGGGAACAATACGAGGCAAAGGCGCACCCGCTTTAGACAGTGTTGGGGGAGAAAAAAGAGCAGCATATTGAGTAAATAGTGGGAGGGTGAATGGGAGCGAGAGGGGGATTGGGAAGAGGGGCGCTGCGGAAGGAGGGATTCGGACAATGATGATGTCATTGGAAAATTCGCTCAGGACACGTGCCCGAAGTTCCAAACTTATCTAACAGCCCTCGTTTCTGGAGCCCGTGCAGAAAATTTGGAAACCTTCGAAATCTTTGAAATATTGAAACGTACCAGTGTCATGACGTCTTGCTCCTCCGAGGGGTACCCCGTCCTCCCACCTGCCCCCAAGCTGCGAGGTCGCAAAGGAACCACAAAACCTCGTGAACAAGATCACGGCTGAAGCTATCGATCCAAAAGCTCTCAGCGGCACGTCCTCGGGCCTGAAACAAGAAGAAAACGACCGTCGTGATTTTGTTCACGACAGCTGGATCTGAGGGTGATTGTTCACGAGCGGCGAATGTATTCATGTCTACGCCCCCGCGGCCTACACTCCGAGGCGAAATCCCGTGGATGCGCAATCGCATGGACACGTTCTGCGCAGGGCATCCGCGAAAAAACGCCCCGTACCCGTGGGGTCGCGCCCCCGGGGCCCGGCCAGCGAGGCCGTCGATAAGGACATGCTTCCCGCACACGAGTTATCCCCTGCGGGGTGGGGGAGGGGGTCGACGATAGCGGGAGAGCTGAGAGGAGCCTGCGTAGATCAGCACCGCGATGCTCAGCAACATCAACACCTCGCCCTCTCGACCCCGCCACGGCCGATGACGGCAATGGCCAGCCAGAAGGCAGAGAGGTCGGAGGGGAGGTCGGAGGAGGAGCAACATGAAAGCCCAGACCACCAGGCCTCGCGAGAAATCACGACGGCGGGCTCGACTGATATCTGGAGCTCCAGAGGCTCTTTGTAGGCCCCAGGGCAATAAAAATACCCAAGGACGTCCCAAACCGATCTGGAAAAAATGGAAATATGAACGGGCACATCCAAGACCAATGATAGTGCGAAGATAAGCGGGATTATATGTGGGAGCTACGTACGGTTCTGAACTCGCACTTAAAACAAGAGCCCCATACTTAGAATATGGGTACTAGTCCTGATCTGAATAAGATGTCTCCCCGCTGACAGGAGCTCGCGGAAAAGCCGACAGTTGCGCAGCTGGCAGCGACTTCCAGCGCCCAGGAGGCCAAGTTTGAGACAGGTACGAGGCAAGAGAAGATAGAAGGTAGAAGGTAGGAAGCCAGAGACAGGGAGGAAGCTGGAGCACGCAGGAAGAGGAAATAGGAAGGAAGGAGCAGCACTGCTCGACTCAAAACGAGGACCCAACAAAACGAGAGTTGAAACTGCCCGCGACGAAAAAGCTATCCCCAAGATGCGGTCAAGAGGCATGGGGGCCTACTTATAGAAAACTAGAACCACGCGCGCGCTTCGCGCGCGCTTAGGTTCTAGCTAGGATCGTCACCGTCGTCATCATGAACATCACCATCGCCATCATTCCCCCCGCCAGGGCTAATGTACATCGTTTCTGGATGCTTCTGGCCGGAATACGAAAGGAGTTTCTGTAGTTAGAGTCTCTGGGGGAAGTCGCGGGGCCCCTCAGGATACGTACGGATGCCTCTGATAATCCCCCAGCGTGCCCCACGAGATGGCCAGAGGGTGCCCGAACAGAACCCGAGCACGTCGACGACGGCGGCGATGAAGACGGCGGCGATCGCGGCGACGAAGGTAGCGGCGGTTGCCATGGGTTAGTACCCAATCAGAGCTTGCCTCTGTAAGGGTCCTGGCGGATTAAAAGGTTCGATGAGGTTCGGCAAGATTCCGGCCCCATGCGGCCGGGCCGGGTGCCCGGGTGCCCGGGTGCCCGGGTGCCCGGTGCCTGGGTGCCTGGGTGCCCGGTGCCCGGGTGCCGGGGTGCCTGGGGGTGCCCTATCTCCCTATAGCCCTGTAGCCCTATTGCCCTATAGCCGTATAGCCCTATAGGACTATAGCCCAATAGCCCTATATCCCTATATCCATCTAGCCCTTTAGCTCTATAGCCCTCTGATCCTATAGCCCTGTAGCCCTATCGCCCCATAGCTCTACAGCCCAACAACCCTATAGCCCAATAGCCGAATAGCCAACATAGCCCTATAGCCC
>CAUYUJ010001780.1:1325205-1340205 GCA_963575745.1 Prorocentrum cordatum
CAGAAGTGCCCAGCGCCGATCTCAGAAAAATCCCCGCGGAACTCCGATAGCGTAATGTTTATGAAGGCTTTGGTTCGCGTGGTTGGGGAACCAGTGGACGACGGAAGCGCAAACTTGCGGAGGTCCGCGCGAATTTCTTGGAACAGCGCCAGGGGCGGCGCCAGGGGCGGCGCCAGGGGCGGCACCAGGGGCGGCACAAGGGGCGGCTCCAGATGCTTCTTCTTCTTCTTCGGCTCACGCGGAGAGAAGAGAATGAAAAGAGGCGTCCCACATGAGGTCCGTCTCGGTGGGGTCGGAGGATCGCGCCGCATTGCCGATACATCGCCGACGTCGGCGATGCGCAGGCGCCGTCGGAATGAAAACAATCGAGCTCCACGTCGAGCCACATCACCAATGCATCGGCGATGCGGCGCGATCCTCCGACCCCATCTATTCGGACCCCCATCTGGGGGACCTAAAATCACGCTTCCGGGAGGTAAAGACGACATACATTGCATTGTCATAACAGTATGTGCAACACCAGCCACGAAACTATCACATGTACCTCTCGGAGGCGCGATCCGCGTGAGGGGTGCGCCAGACTGGCGAGTTGACGTCGGCATCGGGTCCCAGGCCCCGAAACCAGCAAGAGAGGTTTCTGCAGAGGGCCCAAATGAAATGTGTCCATGTCCCGCTGCCTGCCACAAGGATTCGCACGCAGGCTCGACGCGAGATTTGCGGATCCCCTCCCTGCTATCCGGGAGCGAACGGGGATGTGCCTTTCCAAGTTGCCTGCCACAGGGTTCTCGCAGGGGGGCCAAGGATGATCCCCCCTGTGCTTGCAACAGAGGTTCGAGCAAGAGCCAAAGTAACATGTATCTTTCCTGCTTCTTACCACTTGGGGTTCTCACACGGGTTCTAAGGGAGATTTGTTTCTGTTGTCCGTGCCTGCTCGCAGCAGGGGTTCTCACGCTCACGCGGCCGTCGTGCTGGAAGGATATTTTTTTTCGCACGGGCTCTAAAAGAATATGTGCCTCATGCCTGCCACTGTAGTTCTCATGACGATTTGGTCACATCCCTCTCCAGATCGCACAGGACCGCGCAGGGGTTCTGAGGGCAATTTGTCTAAATCACCCTGCATGCAGCAAGAGCTCACACGCGAGTCCCAAGGAATACTTCTTTGTTCCAAAACTGTGGCCACAGGGATTCGCGCAGAACTTACATGCCAACAAACAATCCAGCCAGCCAGTCCACCAGCCAACTGGCCAACCAACGAACCAACCAGCCAACCAGCCGTCCAGCCAAGCAGCCAACAGACCTGCCAACCAGCCAGCCAGAGAAGCAACCAGCCCCTCGCATGTTGTGACGATGTCTCACACGGCGGGGCCAGGATATATTTTGGTTGGGCAACCAACCAATCAGCCGACCAGGCATCCATGTTTGCATGTTCTGGCAATGTCTCACACGGCGGGTGCGGTGTAAAATTTGATCGCCTGGGGAAAAACACGATCCCACGTTTTACGCCGCAGCGCGGCAGAGGCGATCCGCACGCGCGCTCTAGAGAGCTGGGCCATGACAGGCACCAGCTCTCCAGCGGCCGCTGAGGGCGGAAGAGGAGGGAGGGGCAACACAAAATAACCGTTGGTGCGCGGCTTTGGGGGGGCCGCGGGGGGACCAAACCTGGGCGCGCAAGCAGCTGCGACCGCCTCGTCTTCAGCCACCTGGGGACCCCTCTGTGCCCGCACCAAAGGTCAAAAGGTCACTCTTACGTCTAGTCTTGGAGGCCTGGAAATGGGCACCAACACCAACACAGGGGGTTGCCTCCACAGGGGGAAGATGATCCTAGATTTCGGTGTTGGTGGTAATATTTCGGCCACCTTGGAAGCCAGAATTATTACCACCATCACCGAGATCGGGATCTTCTTACCTCGGTGGAGGCACACCACCGATATTGGTGTTGGTGTCAACCTCTAGGCCTGCGATAGTCGATAAACTAGCCAAGGTAGCCCACAGAAGTGGCCCTGGCATAACCAGTTGCCGCGGCCCCTCCCCCGAGGATGAGCGCGCTCGGCTGTGCCTCCCGAGGGCCCCGCCTGGCCGGACCTCAGGCGGAGAGCACGGGCGCGCCCCCGCGGACTGGGCGGAGAGATGCTGGAGCCCCCACGGGAGGAGGGCAAGAGGACGGAGGAGGGCAAGGGCTGGAGGAGGAGGGGGAGGAGGAGGAGGAGGAGGAGGAGGAGGAGGAGGAGGAGGAGGAGGACGAGGAGGAGAGGAGGAGGAGGAGGAGGAGGAGGAAGGGGGAGGAGGGCGCGAGCGAGGGAGAGAGGAGGGGGGGCAAGAGCACAGGGGTGAAGAAGAGGAGGGAGCGCGGCTTAGTCAGCGGGGAAGGGGAGGAGGGGGTGCCGCACGGACGCCTCCCCGAAGAGACGCCTAATTACAGGGGGCGGGGGGCTCCGACGGCGCCGCGCTGGCGCCAGCCCGCCGGGACCAGCTTGTCGAAGAAGCACCACAGCACGAGCAGGAAGGCGTAGCCGATGACCACGCAGACGCCCGCGACGCAGAGGAGGAACCGCCAGTTCTCGGAGGCCCCGCTGCCGGCGAGCCAGACCTGGCCCGCGCCGGGGGAGGTGGGGGGGGGAGGGGCAGGCCGCCCGGATCCCGGGGGCGGCCGTGTGTTGGCGGCGCGCACAAAGGGTGGGGGGAGGGGGAGGGCTTCTTAGAAGCAGGGCTGCTTCTTAGAAGACGCCGGCCCTACATCTATAGATAGGGCCCGCGCCTTCTAAGAAGCAGGGGTGCTTCTAAGAAGCCCATCCCCCCTCCCCCCACCCCAGTGTGCGCGTGGCTGAGTTTTGGGCTCCGATGGGGACCCCGGGCGTCCGGCATCTTCGGCCTCTCGGGGCCCTTATACCGGGCCTCGGGGCCGTCCAGCAAAGAACGGCTGGGGAAGAAAAGCCTGTCCTGGGGAAGAGGTCGAAAGGTCGGGAGAACGCGTCGCGGGAAGATCGAGGCGCCGGACATCTGGCGAGGGGCGGGGACGGGGGAGAGAAAGGGGAGGAAGGGGGGCAAGCTATGTGCGCTCGCGTCAGATCTGACGTCCTACCCCTCCCTCCCATCCCTTACCACTGCGCAGAGCGCATCTCCATCCGCATAGTCGGATGCCGAAGAAGACAATGATCCCGAAAGGGCTAACCCCGCGAAACAGAGCATGACATAGCATGGCGTAGGAGAGCACGGCTGAGCGTAGCACGCCGTAGCACGGTGTGGCATCGGGGAGCCGTGAGCTAATGCCGATCCAATTGCACTGCCAGTGCTGCAGCGAGAGCGCCCTGGAATTGGATGCGGCCAACGTTTTGGCGGCGCGCACAGGGTGGGTAGGGGGAGGGGGGAAGGCCTCTTAGGAGGAGGCTGCTCCTTAGAGGGCGCGGGCCTTACATCTGCAGACAAAGCCCGCGCCTTCTGAGAAGCAGCCGCCTTCCAAGAGGCCTCCCCCTCTGCCCCATACCCCCCTTGTGCGCGTGGCCAGCCAACGCTGCAGCAGGAGTTCCATCTTGAGCCACCAACACACAGGGGCCAGGGCTGGGAGGCACAAGCCACATGCTGACTACCTACCAGACCACCCCAACCCAACCCGAAGACCCGAATTTCGGGTTGGGGGGGGTAAGGGTTCCACACGTGTTTTTTCGATGTTCCCCGACCCCCCCCCACTGGAAATCGAGGGTAAATCTGAGCCTTCGGGTTGGGTTGGGGTGGTTTGGTGGGTGGTGACTGAGTCAGCTGCAGAAGCAAGAGACCTGCGGCCTCCTCCTCCTCCTCCTCCTCCTCCTCCTCCTCCCTCTCCTCCTCCTCCTCCTCCTCCTCCTCCTCCTCCTCCTCCTCCTCCTCCTCCTCCTCCTCCTCCTCCTCCTCCTCCTCCTCCTCCTCCTCCTCCTCCTCCTCCTCCTCCTCCTCCTCCTCCTCCTCCTCCTCCTCCTCCTCCTCCTCCTCCTCCTCCTCCTCCTCCTCCTCCTCCTCCTCCTCCTCCTCCTCCTCCTCCTCCTCCTCCTCCTCCTCCTCCTCCTCCTCCTGGGCTGGGAGGCACAGGGCCAGATGCTGAGTCAACTGCAGAAGCAGGACCTGCGCCGCGTCGAGGGTGCCGGTCCTCAGGACGGAGGCCCCAGGATCAGGCCAGGGATGTGCGGCCTCCGAAGCGAGGCCGACGCGGGAGCCGCAGCGCACCGTGGTCGAGAGCTGGCGCTCCAGCAGGAAGCCCACGCTGTACAGACAGTGAGGGCCTTGGCCTAAGGAACCCATAAAGAAGGAACGAGGCCCCTTTTTTCCATAAGTGAAACTTCGATGTCCGATCGAAGACACAAGGAAAACCTGAGGCAAGCTGCGAAACACTTAAGGAACGCGGAGCCCCTCCCCAACGAAAAGGGTTCCTTCTTCAGGGCCCCGACTGTAGACGGAACGCCATGTTGTGAGACAATTTGGGAATGAGGCCAACGCTGCAGTGGGGGCTCCCATTCGAAGGACTGAAAACGCGGAAGTGCCACCGGCGATGCAGCGGGAGCACCTTTCGAGAAGGACAAGCATGCGGGAATGAGGCCAGCGCCGCAGCGGAAACACCACGTGTTTTATCGTGGGATAAGGCCAACCCTACAACAGGAGCACCAATGAGCAGGACCGAAAACGCAGAAATGAGGCCGATGCTGCAGCGGGATCCTCGGTTCGAAGAAACAAGAAACGTGGAAATGGAGTCAAACCTGTAGCGTGAGCACAATTCCGGATGGACCAGAAACTCTCGGATTAGAAAAAGCACACCAGGAAACTCAAATATTGATATGCTACGTGTAGAAAACAATTCACGTAGAGGGGGGATACTCTCAATACGTCCCCAGGGGAGAGAGGAGAGTAGTATTCATATTGTGTAAGTGTGAAGGCGGGGAAAGAAATGCCACTCTTTCTTGTAACGGTGATCACATACATATAGACGTGCACTCTGTATATGAATGAACTATATGCGTTATCTAATATGGCCTCAGAGCCGAAAGGCCCCCAACATTGAAGATGATCTCAATTCAATGTGGTGCCAAGTGGCTCCTGTACGGGACGAAATACGAAGGCATGTAGGGTTGACCGTGGATATGCTCAGGCTGCTCCCGAGCTTCGGGTTGACGGCTGCCCCCCCCCTTTTGTTACACGGCTTGCTCACCGTGCTCTTCCCTAGTCAAGGCAACTCGCCCGGGCCTCGCTTACGGATGGGTCGGTGTCAAATCAGCAACGCGCGAGCCTAAGAGCACAGCGGCCGGCTGGTGGGGACACACGGCGTCAAAACTTCTGATATACCGAATCGGTCTGAGAACTTGGTTGCAGTCGGACCTAGGCCAGAAGAACATCCCTGAAGAACCTGAGACCCTCCGTCGGCCAAAACAAACATAACATCCAAGGGCACCCTCCCCGGGATGCACAAGATCTTCCAACAAACATGAATAACACTAGGGTACCCTCCCCGAACCGACCTCGACTTATCCCTGGATCCGACTGTATGCGATGCGGCCTCCATGAGCCATCAGGCCTTCTTCCGCCTCCCCACTCCACTCCCCTCATCCGTATCATGCATCCTCTGGTCCGCCCCGCCCCCGCCCCACGCCTTCCCTCCCCCGCCCCCGCTCTCCCTCCCTTGCTTCCCCACTCCACACTCTCCCTCCCTTCACTGCCTAGCCTTATCCCTCTTCTCCCCTCCCTCCTTCCCTCGCCTCCTCGTCTGTCACATCCACATCTGCGCCCCCGTCTGCTTCCCCGCCCCCCTCGCTCTGGGCCTGCTTGGTGAACGAGGACAGGTGCGTTCGGTGCAGGATGCTCCTGCAGCGGCCGCGGCGGCTCCAGAAGAGAGGGCCGCTGGACTGCAGGACCAGAGCAGGGCGAGAGGAGGGAATAGAGAGAGAGAGAGAGCGAGAGAACCAACAATAAAAGAATGAGAGAAAGAGAAGGAGAAAACAGAGAGAGACAGAGATAAAGGAGGGAAGAGACGAGGAAGAGGGGGAGGAGGCGATCCATAAAGGCTAATGCCGTGGAGGAGGGAGGGAGGAAATGAAGGATGGGACGATTACGATCAGAGGGAGCACGGCAAACATACACACAGACACACACATACTTCCTCCAGCGCGGCAGTGGGTCGCACTCGCCTGAATCAGTGGCATTTTCTTTATTAGTTAGAACGGCCACCCTGTGTGCAAGCGTCTGGGCGCCTGTAGATCACAAGAAACGAAGAGAGAAATAAACAACAACGACAACAACAACAACAACAACAACAACAACAACAACACCAACAACAACAACAACAACAACAACAACAACAACAACAACAACAACAACAACAGCAACAACAAAAGCACTCGACTGCGGCGATGGGAGGGCATCACCGGGTCCATGAGGACGGGACGCGTTTACCATGAACTAGCTGCCTTGTTCGGAGACGTGCACCAGACGCTGGCCTCGTGCGCTCGGCCGGTGGGAGGCAGCCTGCTCAGGCAGGCGCGCGCAGGGGGGGGAAAAGGGGCGCGCGGAAGACGAAGAGAAAGACACCCGCAGGACAGGGCAGGGCAGGGCAGGGGAGGGAGGGGGGCGGAAACGCAGAGGAAACTGGACGGCAAGCCAGAGGGGCGCCGTGACCAGCGAGGGCCCAGCTGCGAAAAGAGCGGCGGGGGCGCGAGACCAAGAGACGAGGAGGTCCGCGAACCCTCGCGCGGCAGGCGAAGGTGCACCAAGAAGCCCGAGAGACAGCGCCGCGGGGCGAGGCTCGGCGAAAAGAGCCCACGGGGGAACCGCCCGGCCGACGCACGTAAAACGACAGGAGGGAGGCAGACAGTGGAGGGGCAGAGGCGGAGGAGGAGGAGGAGGAGGAGGAGGAGGAGGAGGAGGAGGAGGAGGAGGAGGAGGAGGAGGAGGAGGAGGAGGAGGAGGAGGAGGAAGGAGGAAGGGGGAGGAGGAAGGAGGAAAGGGGGGGAGGAGGAGGACGCCCCCCCTCCATGGACGCCCCCGGGACGCAGCGGAGGGGCAGAGGCAGACGGTGGAGGGGCGGCTGGCTCGGCCGAAGACGCCTGGGCACCTGGCGGCGTTCCGCCCTGCACGCCCGCGGCGGGGCCGCCGCGGCGTCGGCACGAGGCAAAGCCGGCGGCGGGCAGCCTCGGAGCGGGGTGCTGACAGCGCTGATCCCCGGAGCTCGCCCAGGGAGCGTGCTGAACAGGATTTCGAGGCGGATCCAGCGGTGGCGACAAGGGCCCCCCCCAGGAAGCCCCAAAAAGGGCGAAGACGGGGGAAGAGTAGCGGTATGGGTACCTTCTCCTCCCCTGATGAATGCCCGCGGCGGGGCCGCCGCCGCGTCGACGGCCCCGCGCGAAGAGCGCAGTGCGCGCGCCTCGCGGCGCGCGTCGGGGATCTTCTGACCCGGGTCAATCCAGGCCTGGGCCAGTCCGGCCTCGCAAGATCCTGCCAGGTCCTGCAGGGTCCTGCAGGATACTGCGCCCCAGCCTGGGTCAGTGCAACCCTGGCCCTGCAAGATCCTGCAAGATCCGGCGTTCTGACCGACCCCCGTTTGCAGTGACCCCCGTCTATTGAGCCCCGAGCGCGGCTATAGGCCCTCGTCTCCTGAGCCCCGACAGCTCGGCGATAAGCCCCCGATCGCAAATCCGCACCTTCCTGGGCAGGTCGGGGTCATCGGGCCCCTACCGGCGATCAATGGGCGATGCGGGGTCGATGCATCCCCCCTATGCATACCCCCCCCCCGATCGTTGCCCCTGAGCACCTCGCGGCGCGCGGCTTCACCTGTGCGCCCCAGCGCCGCCGCTCCCAGAGAAGACTTGGGCAGCCCTCCTGCCGCAGGGCACCGGAAAAAGCGCAGCTCGCTATAAGCCCCTACCGGGGTGGCCCAGGAGGTGGCGCCGCCCTCCACAGAAGGGCAGCGATAGGGGGGGACTGAATTACTCTGTAAAACGTTAATCACATTCCATGATATCTTAACTTTAACTCTGAAAAGCTTCAGAAAAGCTTCAAGTAAGTTCAATGTATCCATTTATCTGCGGACTAGGAACCAGGGGGAGGACGGAGAGGGAATGATGAGGAGAAGGAGGAGAAAGAGGAGGAGGGAATGATGATGATGATGATGATGATGATGATGATGATGATGATGATGATGATGATGATGAGGATGATGATGATGATGATGATGATGATGATGATGATGATGATGATGATGATGATGGTGGCGATGATGATGAAAAAGAAGAGAGGGAGGAGGAGGAGGAGTAGGGAGAGGGGGAGGAGGAGAAGGAGGAGGAGGAGGACGACGACGATGGATGGCGCGACCCTACGCGCGTGGAGAATCGCGATGGCGATGATGACGAAGCCGCTCTCCATCGGGGGGGGGCGCATCGACCTGGAATCGGCGATACATCGCCGATAGATCGGCGGGTAGCCACCGATATAAAATCCGCACCTTCCTGGGCAGGTTGGGGCTATCGGGCCCCTATCGGCGATCGATGGGCGATGGGAGGTCAGATACAAGGTCACGGGACCCTTCAATGACGCGCGCGCTCTTGCTTTTCGTTCCAAATTCGCTCCCGTTTCGTGCTGGGACAGGACAACGTAGAACAGACATTGGCACAACAGCGGAACGAAACTGGAACGAAGAAAGAAAAATACTGGAACGAATCTAGAACGTCCCACGACTGATAAAGAAAAAATGCACTGGAGAAAAATCCCACTCAAAAAGAACGATCATGTATAGCATAGCGGGGGAGTGAGACAGGTATAAAGACATACCGAGAGAGAGAGAGGGAGAGAGAGAGAGAGGGAATGAGAGAGGGAAAAAGAGATCCTGCATAACACCAAAAGAAAACATCAGACAGAACGATTAGATAACGTATTATGTATCAAAGAGTGAGACATGTATAAGAAACTACCAGGAGAAAGAGAGAGAGAGAGAGGGAAGGAGAGAAAGGGGAATGAGAGGGAGATTTCATAACACGGAGAAACACACATCAGCATCAGAAAGAGAGAGAGAGAGAGAACAAAAAGAGAGAGAGAGAGAGAGAGGGGGCGCCCACCGACAACCGCCCACCGAGAGCCGCCCACCGAAATCGGCCGGCTACTTTCGCCAATCTCTTGAGTGGGCGCCCACCGAAAGCCACCCACCGAGAGCCGCCCACCGAAATCGGCCCGCTACTTTCGCCAATCTCTTCTATGTCCGCTACGACCCCTGCAGTGTAAACGCTGATTGGGGAACACAGAACGAAAGCGCAACGAACGCGCATGAAAGGCGCGCACAGGAAACGTAATCTTAGACACCTCGAGGGCCACGAGACCGTACACCCAGCAGAGGATGACGCCGCAGCCCCCGGAGGAAGGCTTAGAGTGGCCTCCAATCAGAACTCCCTAGTTCTCTCTATTCTCTACTGTATGCTCTCTCTACTCTCTACTCTCTACTCTCTACTCTCTGGTTCTCTTTACTCTCTATTTCTCTAGTCTCTAGCTCTCTACTCTCTCCTGTATGCTCTCTCCCATCCTGGCCGTGGTGGCAAAGGCCCGGACACTTGGCCACAACCTGGAATTCGAGAGCCGGGAACCTTACCGCGTCTGAAGCCCCGGAACCGTGAACCCAAGAACATGGCCACCCACCAAAATCGGCACTTGGCGCCATGATTGTGTGGAGATCTTGGGACCCCATGGGCTCTCGGAGAAGATTAAGAAGACAAAGAATAATAAGAATAATAAAAAAGGAAACGAAGAAGAATAAGAGCATGCATACATTTGAACTTTCGGAGGTCGGTGATCTGCGCTGGACCCGCCCTCCCTGGTGCCAGAGGCACCAACAGGGTAGCCCAGCCCTGGGATCCGACGTAACTGCAGCATCGTAGGAAAACTCGATCGGACCCCTGGACCCAGACTGTCTGTGGCATCGTGTTCAAGCCGGATCCATATGTGAGGGCCCCCGGGCCCGAAACGAGGCAAGATCGTCCGCTACGGAACGATCTCAGGAAGGGCAGACCCGAGAATGGACCAGAAAGCAAACGCCACCATCCCACCCACTGGCCATCGCACGGACGTCCATTTCCCGTGTTTTTTGTCGTTTCGTGCGTGTGATTTGTTGCGCGATGGTCCAGAATGGTCCTCGATGGTTCTCGCCGAGAAAAAATGCACACGTCAGAGCGATGCCAAGCCTACGGCTCCACGGGGCTCAGCGTACACTAGCAAACCTGGCGTGGGCGTTTGCATGGTGTGCGCCACGGCCCCCGATGCGCCGTGGCGCAACACGGAGGGCCGCAGGTCGCTTTGTTTTCGGACGAGAGAGAGAGAGAGAGAGAGAGAGAGACAGATCCCCGGTACGCAACACGCAGCACGCAGCGTATTGCTACGGAGCTCAACGCCTCGACGGAGAGCGTAGGTATGACGCGATACGCTCGCCGAAACCTGGGCCCATACAGTCGGGCCGCTGAAAGAAGGAACGCTAAACAAGGAACGAAGCCCCTTCTTGGCCCTGTAAGCCTTGTAAGCGCCTCCGTGCCCCAGGAGGGCAAGAGGAACAGCACTGGAGGAACCTAAGGAACATCGAGCCCCTTCCGAACCCAAACTGTTCCTTATTTCAGCGTCTTGGCTGTACGCCGAGCCAACACGCAGCGTGTCAACACGGGCGTTTTTGAGCAGAGTACGCGTTGCGTTTTTCCCAGCGGGCGTGCCGAGACATCTCTTGCCCCGCCGGCGGCGCGGCAGCGGCGGTCCGCTCTGGCGGGTGACACTTTGGGGCAACCGAATGACTAGCTGGCCGGCGTGCAAAGGGAGGGCCAAGGACGGGGGGCATACAGTCGGGCCGCTGAAAGAAGGAACGCCAAATAAGGAACGAAGCCCCTTCCTTGACCCCAACCCCCGCCTGCGTGGACGAGGAACGCTGGAGAAATAGCCATGGACGGACCTACTCCATGTGAGGAACGTCGAGCCCCTTCCCAACCCGAACGGTTCCTTATTTTACCAGCCTGGAACATATTCCTATCCCTATGCTGGGCATCTCCTCATCACGATGCCAATCTTAGGGATTTCCATAGTTTTGCAGGGAGAATCCCTAAGATTGTCATCGCCTTTTGGCGTGTCAATCTTAGGGATAGGGATAAGTTCGAGGCTGGTGATTATTTCAGCGTCTTGGCTGCACCGAGACAGCCAAGCCGCGCGGGCCTCCGAGAAGCTGCGCCCCTGCCGGCGCCGCGCCCATGGGCGCCACGAGAGCTCCCGAGCCCGAACCCTTCCCGCGCGGACACGGGCTCCGCGCGCGCCCTGAGCTCCGCCCCGGCGCCTGGGAGGGCCCCCCCTCCCCCCCCGCGGGGGAGGAGGAGGAGGAGGAGGAGGAGGAGGAGGAGGAGGAGGAGGAGGAGGAGCCCTTCCGAGCGTCGCTGCACGGAGGCGTAGCCAAGCGCAGGGGTCAAAGAAAGGCGCGCCTTCGGTGGCAACTCACGGGAGCCTCCCGTGCCATCTTGTCGGCTCTTGCGCATCGACTCTTAATCGACGCTGGTCGACGCCAATCAACGGTAAATCGACGCTATGCCGACGTAAATCGGCGTTATCTCATCAGTTCCCAGCCGCTCAGATTCGCGAATCGACGCTAAAGAAGGAACTAACAGGGTACGCCAGGCTCACATGATTTGTTACCGAACTCGTGCACTGTCTGGGGGCCCCTGCAAGGGCCACTGACACCCTCGATCCCCCCCCTATTTCTCGCTCCCCGACACGATACCCCTGCCAAGAAAGAAGGACATTGCACGCTAGGAAAGTGGACTTCACTCCAAGCGTTGTCTTAAAGAGTAGTCCAGGTCCAGATGCACGAAAATTCTGCGAACAACAGAAGCTCAAAGAAGACGCCCAGGGCCCAGTCCAGAATCTTGATCTCCTTCGACGACACCTGGAGCCCATTAGAGTGGAAGTGGCCCATTCTGGTGGGGGGGCAGCAAGATACGGACATGCCGCTACTCCCCGGACCTCGGCCAGAGCTTCCAGGAGAAACCCCGGCCATGGCGACGAGGATGCTCCCGCACACGTCGATCATTTCTAATTGTGCTCATTTCTAATTGTGCTCGTGTCTGATTGTTCTGGGCCCCCGAGTGGCCAGGAAGAGGCCCAGGATGGAACAATTAGAAATGAAAGGATCTTGGCCCCCCCAAAAAAACAACCAATTGTCATAAAATTGGAAACGAGCAGTGTGTACCTCCTCCTCGTCCGACTGCAGCCCCTTCCAGGGCCACCCCACCCCGAGCCCTCGGAGGCGGGCATATCTCTTCTCCTTGGGGCCCCGCGCGAGGGGGGCCTTCGCGCCCGCAGCGCCCTGGGCCTGCTTTGGGCGTCGCTCAGCGGGGGGGTGGGGGGGGGGGGATGACGGGGAGGGGGAGAGGGCAAGCTAGGTGCGCCCGCGTCATATCTGACGTACTACCCCTCCCTCCCATCCCTTACCATGGCGCTGATTTTCTCTATCCGCGGACGCGTGTCGTAGCGGACCTGTGGCTCCGCGCGCGCGTGCGTAGTGGGTGGTGGTGCGCGTGCGTGCGTGCGTGCGTGTGTGCGTGTGTTGTGGTGGTGTGTGGTGGTGGTGGTGGTGGTGGTGTGGTGGGTGGTGGTGTGGTGGTGGTGGTGGTGTGTGGTGGTGGTGGTGGTGGTGGGTGGTGGTGTGGTGGTGGTGTGGTGGTGGTGGTGGTGGTGGGTGGGTGGGTGGTGTGGGTGGGTGGGTGGTGGTTGGTGGTGGTGGTGGTGGTGGTGGTGGTGGTGGTGGTGGTGGTGGTGGTGGTGGCGGGCGGATGGGCGCGCGAGAAAGAGGCCCGCGCTGGGGCGAGAACGCCATCCTGAACGACGGAGGCCAAACACCGATCCGAAAATGAGGCCCACGCTGCAGCGGGAGCACGATTCGGAACGATTCGGGAGCAGAAATGAGGCCGGCGCCTCAGCGAGAGCAGCATTTTGAAAAAAACGCAGGCGAAAACCCGTTTCCCGGGAATCCTGTGTGTTAAAAAACAGTACGCGGGGAGGGGGGTCGGCCATCTTCGGGACGCCATCAGGGGAAGTGGGAGAGTATTTTCATATTGTGTAATTGTAAAGGTGCCACCCCCAACAGAGCACACCCCAATAGCAGCGAGGGCGAAGAGGTGGGCCGAGGAGTAGGCGGCAGGCTAGTAAAGAAGCTGCATTCCTAGCGATCCCTGGGAAGCGCACGGAGTGCGGTACAGTGTTCACTTTTTTGCGTCAGAAGCGCACGCGGAAGTGGACTCCTGGCCACACGAAGAGCCAGAAGTGCGGTGGGGTGCGCTCTGTTGTGCGCAAGGGATCGTACGCGGGAGCGACATGTTGGCAACACGGAAAGCAGGAAGAGCACGGGGAGCACGGCCATGTGCACCCAGGCTCTATCTGTTACAGGGAATCGTGGCCGTCCAGACCAAACATGTGGCCAGCATTGAGGCGAGAACACGAGTGCGGAGAAGAAACGCGCAGAGGCCTCAAGCGAGACCGCCGTAGGCCACAGAACCGCCTCCGCACCGGGCGGTCTCGGGATCCCCGCCTCCCCGTGGACCCTATTTTCTGTGGTCCTTTCTTTTATGTGTATATATAGATATATACACACACGCACACATACACACACATATACATATACATATCTATATATATATAACAAAAAAAGAACCCTCTAACGAAACGCTATTTGGGAGAAGACGTTGGATGTCGAGCTCGGCGTCCAAAAGCACGCAAAGTTCTCTGCGCGTCCATGAGGGCAGGGCTCGGCGCCCGAAAGCACGCATCGGCTACACACAAGAGTGGCCCTAGGCAAGATCGGCCTCGGGCGCGCGGCCGGAGGGGGCCGCAGAGAAGCCAAAATCCAGCGCGCAGGCCAGTGCCGACAGAACCTCAAAAGCCCCTGAGCCGCGACTGTGTTCCACCACGTGGACCCCCAGAGGTCTCCACCGAGCCTTCTTTGTTAACATCCCGGAGCCTGGCGAGGGACCCCAAGGCCCGAACACTGCCAGAAGCCTCCCGCCGCGGCATTTGTGACATGCTGCCTGTACGGCACGAGCCCGGATGGAGTGGGCGCGCAGCCGAGGTCGCTCTGGCGAGGGGCCACCCTTGCGCGCAGTCCGGCGCAGCAGCCCTCCCTGGGGCGCCCCGAGAGATGGATATGTCTGTGCCCGCGCGGCGGCCTCAGGAGCGGGGCGTTCGCCGTGGGGAAGCAGTAGCCCAGCGCCTCGCGGCGGGCGCGGAGGCGGATGCACGGAACGCCCCGAAGGAGAGAGGCGAGCAGGCACCACGAGACGCGCAGCGTCTGCCCTCTGGTGCGCTTGGGTGGGAGCGGGGGAGGCTGTGCCGGCCAGCTCCTTCGCGCCCCGCGCCCCGCGATGCGCGACGCGCGGCCATCTCCGCGCGCCATCGCGCCGCCCGCCTTGCCGAAAGGCAACCGCTCTGGCCCACACCGAGGCGCGCGCAGCGAGACCATCCTCGCACCTCCGCGGGCGACCTCGGCAAGGCGCGGGGAGGGGCCCGTCCGCCGACGGGAGAGAGAGGAGCAAGGCACCGCACCGACGCTGCACGCCCCACCCCCCGCACGGCGAGGGTCGACCGGCAAGGGCGGCAACGCATCGGGACAGATTCCGCGGCGGCACGCTGGCATGCTTGGGAGAGGACGTCGCGCATCCCGCATAATTTGCTGGCGCGCGGGGTCACTCTTGTATGAGCGAACGGCTGTCAGCGCATGGGCATCGATGCATTCTACGTCGGGGGAAAAACGGGGTATTAGTGCACGGCTGCTGCATGCACACATGGGCGCAGCGTCGAGGCGCCCAAATGACACTTGTTAATTCCGGCAGTACGACTCCGTTATGTTCAGCGCCCCGGTGACCACTACAGAGGCCTCGCTGGCTGAGCTCGCGGTCTCGTGCATGTCCTCCTCCTGCCTCTCAGCAGGGTGTTCGCCAACCGGCAGGGGCTTGTGCAGCGCCACAGCAGCAGCGATGCTGACCAATCCGT
>CAUYUJ010001780.1:1342705-1360205 GCA_963575745.1 Prorocentrum cordatum
GAGAACCCCGCGCCCGTGCGCCCGTTGAGATCATGGCGTACATGAGCTCTCTGCCAACAGGTTGCGGGTGGGCGGGCGGGATGACTGCACGAGCGTGAGAGGTGGTCCCGCGCAGATGCTGCACGGTGTGTGTGTGTGTGTGTGAACCTTCCTATCGAAAGAAGAACATCCTCTGCCACCCTCTGCTCCCCGTACTCATCGACCCCCCCCCCTGGGACACTGCAGATGTGTTATGACTCTGCCCCGTTCACGGCACGCCATCCCAGGCAGGCCGCGCATCCCCCCCCCCGCCATCCTTCACCCTTGTCCAAACATAGTATGCGCGCGCACTCTACCATCAAAAAAAAACCAAGAAACCATCGCCAAGAAACGGCACAGTCAACACGCGCGCACATTTCGAAATGAAATGAAACATACCAGTCCTGCAAGGACTTCAATATGAAAACATCAAACCCCAGGTGTTTCACTGCACATGTTGCAAATTATCTACCCGCGCGCACTTGCTGATATCATAGGAAGACCGTATGCTGTTAGCAAACTCGCCCAAAATCCGCACTCTCATCTCACAACGGGGTGCGTCCGCGTTGATCCAGCATGCGCCCAGTGCACGAATCCGTATCCAAGAACACCATGCGGGCCACACGCGCGCGCCGCCACGCGAGCGTGCCGAAATCCGTGCGAACCCGTTGGTTCGAAGGACTGTGAAAGGAGCTCGTCAACAACGTATGGACGAAATCCTGACCTCCTCCTCCTCCTCCTCCTGCTCTTCCTCCCCCTCCTCCTCCTCCTCCTCCTCCTCCTCCTCCTCCTCCGAAAGCCCCAACCATAAGCAAGGGGTGCGCCGAGATGAAGGTTGGAACCGAATGCGGGCCCTGGCCCTGGGGCCTTCGGTGGACGGGGCCACGAAGCTCATGAGAGGGTGCGCCGAAAGCTGGAGTGGAACTGCACGCAGACCCGGCCACCCAGGGTTTCGGTGGAGCTCCCTGCGGGGCCACGAGACGCCTGAGGGGTGCGCCGAGATGAAGGGCGAACCGCAGGCGGACTGTGCCATTGGGATCTTCGGTGGGGCCCCCTACGGGTCCACGAAACGTAGAAGGGGGCTGCGCCGAAATGGGGGGTGGAACTGTGTGCGGACCCTGCCACTGGAGCCTTCGCTGGGGCTCCCTACTGGACCACGAAAGATGAACTGCGTGCGGGCCCTGCCCTCCCTACAGGGCCACAAGACGTGCGAGAGGTGCGCCGAAGTTGGGGGGCAGAACTGCATGCGGACCGTGCCTCTGGCGCGTTCGGCGGAGCTACTTCTCGGGGCCACGAGACGTGTCAGAGGTGCGCCGAAATGGACGGTGAAACTGCATGCGGACCCCGCCACCCAGGCCTTCGATGGGCCTCCCTACAGGGCCACGGAACGTCTGAGGTGGAACCGCATGCGGACCCTAACACTGGTGCCTTCGGTGGAGCTCCCTGTGGGGCCACGAAGCAGGTGTGCGCCAAAATCGGGGGGGAACCGAATGCGGACCCTACCACGGGGGCCTTCGGTGAAGCTCCCTGCGGGGCCGCGAAGCATGTGAGAGGTGCGCCGAAGTGGGGAGTGGAAGTGTATGCGGACCCTACCACTAGCGCCTTCGGCGGAGCTCCCTACGGAGCCACGAGACGTGAGTGGTGCGCTGGAATTGCGGTGAACTGCATGCGGACCCTGCCACTGGAGCCTTCGGTGGAGCTCCGTATGGTGCCGTGAAACGTTTAAGTGGTGCGCCGAGATGGGGGGTGGAACTGCATGCGGAGCCTGCCACTGTGGCCTTCGGTAGAGCTGCCCATGGAGCCACGAAACGTGCGAGGGGTGCGCCGAAACGCGGGGTGAAACTGCATGCGGGCCCTATTAGTGTGGCATTCAAAAGGCCACGAGGCGTGTGAGGGGTGCGCCGGAATTGGGAGGTGGAACCGCATGTGGAACTGTGACCTTCTGTGGACCTACTGATGGGGCTGCGATGCAGAGACATGCGGAGGGCAAATACGGGGATGGGAGGAAGGAGTGAGGAGGCAGCAGAGGAAGGAGGAAAGAAGAGGAGTGAGTGACGCAGGGGCGTTTTCTCTTCAGAACGAGGGCCCAATACCACAGGACGGTTGGGAACTGCTCGTCTGCAAAAACAAACGCCTGGGTTCTTGGATGTCCGCGAGCGCGCGCCTCCTCACCATCACCCGCATCCGCTTCGCCGCACCACGGCGTCTTCATCGGCAACTGCAACACGCCATCAGCACTCAAGCACCACCGGCACGTGGACACCAACATCGTCATCAAGGTGACCGCATCCGCGCCGCCATTGGCCTTGCCGTCGCCATCGCCAGCATCGCCACCTCCATCGCTGCTATCATCATCGCTGTCGCCGTTGCCGATGCCATCATCATACCGCAACCGCCCGAGCCACTGGCCCGCATCGAAGTGCCCGCGCACCAATGCGGCCTTTGACACGCACTGGGACGTTGCCATCGGCAATCGCCGTCGCGGCCGCATCGGCTGTGCCAAACCAGCTGGCCGCTCTGCGCGCGAGCTTGCGCGCTCCAGTACGGCCGCAGATATGTGCCAGCTATTTCCAAGCAGTCATCGCAATCGCCACTGCAAGGGTTTTGCAAAACAGGTTGCGGGCGGGAGGGTTGGAAGATTGCGTGAACTGCGGAGTTGACAACCCATGCTTTGGCAAAAACTAATTGCACCTCAGAGGTTGCACCCCGTATAGCTTGCATCGAACAGACAGATGTATATGTATACATGTATATAGACACAGAAGAATTGAGTGTATGTATATATGCGTACATATACATACATTCAGACCTTCACAAATATATGTCCATACACATATGTATATTGCACGGCATAGGTTGCACCACATTCAGTGCGCCACACAGCTTGAACCACATGTATTGCACCTCACAGCTTGCACCACATAGATTGCACCACCAAACACTACCCCCGTGACGAGACCGTCTGGCTTTTCCTCTTATGCTTCGATCGTGTATTAGGCACGACCGTCCGTTTCACATGTCAAAAAACAGCATGCGAACCAAACCGGTATTGAGCCCCGCGCGCCCCCACGACACCCCTTGAAAAAATTATCGCGGTACAACAAAAGCGGTATTCCGACACGCGCACGTGGTAAGGACCCCTGTCAAGTAAATGCATGCGGGTGGCACGAGCGCCTGCACATGTCGAAAACTTTCCAGAACTCATGGCTTCCATTTAACTTCACACAACAACTATTAATCCACAGCGGTTTCCACCATCAAAAGAACTGCCTACTCGCGCATTCGCTGAAATCCTAAGAAAACGATTGGTGAGTGCAATTCTGTCGAGTGAGCCCTTGCGGGCCACCTTCGCGCGTATGTCGGAATCCTTCAGCACATATCGCGCGACAGCCACGCGCGTGTCCAAGCGCGCGCATACTCCCGAGTATTACAACAGAATGGTGTTCAACAATCTACGAAAACGCTTGACCAACACTGATCGTGTCTGAGTTTATGCGCGCGCGCACTTCCTGCTCATCCTCACCAGCACAATCGTCAACATCGCCAACGTTATGAACGTCAACACCATGATCAGAGTCATCATCGCCACCGTCGACATCGTCATCGCCGTTATCGTCACCCTCACCATCATCGCCACCACCACCACCGTCAGCAGCATCATCATCATTGTCACCATTGGCCTCATCATCATCATCAGCAGCATCATCATCATCATCAGCAGCATCGTCATCATCAGCAGCAGCATCATCATCAGCATCAGCGTTATATTCACCATTCAGACCATCATCGCCGTCACCATTGTCGTTACCGACGCCGTCGTCATCATCACCCGCCCGCCCGCCAGAGTCATCGATCTGCATGGCCAGGGTGCCCGCATCACTGCGCCTGTTGAGATTCGTGGCAGCGTGCACCGCATAGATTGCACTCGACACCTCGCACCACATATCTCGCACCTCATGTATTGCACCAGGCGGATTGAACAACATAGATTGCTACACATAGGTTGCACCACAGAGAGTGTGCATCGAGAGTGCAAGAATCCACTGGTTGGGGTCCCAACGATGGTAAACAATAGATTTCAATGCCCCCACCGATGGCGACGTTAGAAACGATCATGTGCAGCCCCGACCCGACCATGTTCAACCCAACTACGAGGCTCACGACGCTACCAGCAATGTCCTCGGGCACCTGCGACTGCACAAACATCGGCAGCGTGCTGTAGAAGCAGCAGATTGAAATGCAGTACCCGACTCCAACCATCAGGATTCCCCCAAGGGGAAGCTGAAGGGCAATGAGGACAAAAGCAACCATAAGGCAGACCACACCAAGCGCACATCCTCTAAGCTTTTGCGGCAACGTGGTGCCCAAGAGGGGACCTATGACTGGACTGAGAATCGATATCATGGGCGCAATGGCTATCGTGACACCCGCAGCGTCTGCGGAGTAATTGAACTGCGTCTGAAGCATGTCATCCCCGACTACTTCAAAAGGGAATACCGCTCCCCACACCGCACCGAGCGCACAGAGGAAGAAGAATACGCTGCGCGGCACTTCCCTCAGAAACTTCACAGAGAACTGCGCCTTCGCCGATCTGGATTGCAGCATGGGCCATATCGTCCTCGCGACCTCGGTGCCGCGGAAGAGCTTCGCGAACACCAGCGTCGCACAGAAGGCGCCGAAGACCAGGACCACAGTGAACCAGAGAGATTCCATAACGCCAAGGCGGTGCAGCAGTGGCCCTGACAGAGGATACGAAAGGCTACCTCCGACTCGGATTGAGCATACGATGAGGGTCATCGCCATATTCAGCTCCTTGCCCTTGAACATGTCGTACGTCAGGATCGTTTGCACCATCAACAGGCTGTTGAGCGCGAACCAGAAAACGAAGCGGCCTACAAGCATCACACTCAAGAGGCCCCAGTGGTAGCCCAGAGTGGTGAGCAGAGAGCCCACGAAGGCGAAAAAACTCGCTATGACCGCACATCTGGTGCGACCCACGTATGCTATCACAGCGCCGCCGGGGCCGAAGAAGACGCCAGTGAGCGAGCTCACGGCGAACAGGGAGGCGAACTGCGAGTTCGAGAGGTCCAGATCCTCTCTCCTCTCCCCGTCTCCTTCCTCCTCCGCCTGCCCCTCCTTGTCGTTATCATCATGCTCCTTCCTCCTCCTGCTCCTCCTGCACCTCGTGATCTTCCTTCGGGCGTGCAGCCGCCGCCACCGCCGCACGCAGCGGCCCGCCCTGCCACCTCGCCTCAGAAGCGGTCTCTGCTGTCGCGTCCCTCTGCGGCGGTCGGCCTTCGATCCATGCCCGTGCCGCTGCTCCCCAGTCTGGGCGCCGGGAAGAGAAGGGTATGGATAGAGAGCTCGGCACTTGGGGCAGCATCCATGGCCCCACTCTGGGGCAGGTCTCTGATCCATGCTGCCACTCTGGCCTCACGATGGGAATGGCGCGTGAGCAGGGGCATGGACAACTCTTCCTCCTCCTCATTCTCATCCGCCTCCTCCTCCTCCAGGCGCTCGAATCGCGATGTGTGGGTGCAGCAGCGGGCGAAGTTGGATGACCATGGCGGCCTCTCCCCTGACGTGCGCATCGTGCACGTCCCCGGGCATCAGCATGGGAGCGGCAACGACCAGCACAGGCACGGCAATGGCTGGGCGGAGGCGCTGGCCCGCTTGGGGTTCGGCGCCCCGCTGCTTCGCAGAACAGCAGAGGGCGGAGTCCGAGGCCTCTGGGCCCGTTCCTTCCCCTGCTTCGCCATATGCGGGGCGCTGGTCCTGGCCGAGACGGGCTCTGGAGGTTTTCCCCCTTCAGGGGGGCCCTCCCTGGGAGGAGGAGGAGGAGGAGGAGGAGGAGGAGGAGGAGGAGGAGGAGGAGATCAGATCAGATCAGATCGACTCTGGGGGGCCGTGTCCACGAGTCACCTCATGGCAGCAAAAAGTTGGCCCCTGAGTGGCCTTCGCAGGCAGCTTCACACGGCATCCAGCCTCTGCAGGCACGGCCGAGTGCACGGGCCCCAACCCGCCCTGCGGCGCGGGCGTACGCGCTCAAGGGGGGCGGCGGCACGACTCAAACTCACCAATCAGACGGCCTTCAAGGCCCTACAAAAAGTAAAAAAAAAAATGCCCCCGAGACTTCGCCCGCGGCTTAGGTTTTGGTCTTGAAACTCGGCGTCCCTGGGCCATAAACTGGCGCGAGTCTCCAGAGACACCCTCCAGGACATGATTTTCGGCAAGTCTAAAAGGCTGAGGGGCCCCCGAGGACGAGGAGGAAGCAGTAGCAGCAGCAGCACTCGGAGGAGGAGGAGGAGGTCGAAGATTGAGGGCCCCCCTAGCCGCCAACTCTCTGAGACGAGCCGAATTCGCCAGCATCGGTCGTCGCGATACCTCGCGTGCAAACTGGGACACAGCTCGGGCACTCGCAGCGGCAGCCAAGCGCCGCTCCTCTGCATTCTCCTCCCCGCCACCCACCGTCCCAGCTCCCACGTCCCCCACCCCATACTTTTGCTCATCTCCGCTTGCTATCCTCCTACTCACTCCGCTCAACGTGTGATACGACCCAGCAACTTCGACGCGTCTCTCTCCAGGGCCCCACGTGGAGCTGCTCCCACCTTGCGCTCCCCGCCCACCGCCTTCAGATACTGAACAAGGTGGCGCTCGAGATCGGGCATCCGCGAATCCACCGCAAACGTCAACCTGAACTTTTCCGACTTCTGTTCCTGCTTGCGTGTGGCCCTGATACGGCAGGCCCGAACCTCGTCCGCGAGCGCCATGAGATCTCGCTGCAGCACGACATCGCTCCAGTACGCCAAGAAGCACTTTTTGCAATCCTCGGGGCACTGCGGATCTTGCCCTGCGGCTTGGATCAGTGCTGCCCACACCTGCAGAAACGGGGGACCGAGAGACGATCCGTCGCTGCCGCTCTCCTTCAAAGACTGCACGGTGGCGTGATACTTGACGCCTGCTGCCTTGGCGGCCTTGGCCGCGACGTTCTCCATCGGGACAAGGAAGGTGAAACAAAACGACGCCGCAAATGTCCCTCAGCTCTGCAGCATTGGTGAGAGACAGCTTCGTGAGAATGATCACGAGCTGCTTCAAAATGTCCCCCCCTCCTCCAGCCTGCTTCTTGGCGGCCTCGACGACCTTCGATGCGGAAGCTGCTCTCTTGGCTGCTGGCTCGCCGCTGCCGTCCTCTACCTGCGTCGGGGCCTCGAGCATCCAGGCGGGACGCTTGTCCATGCTCATGGGCGCCGCGACTTCGAAGCCAAGGAGGGTGGGGCTCAGGACAAGGATCAAGGTGTGTTCTCAAATGACTCTGAAGAGCCTCAAAGCTGCGACCATAGAAAACACATAGTGGACACTGGTACGATGAAGGGATACCCGGAGGCTGAAGGTGTCGGACTTGTACATCACTACAGAAACCTCGGTCTAAAGAATCACGCAGATGTCGTCGACATATTGTCCGCGAGGCGAACGTGGTAAGACACGCGCAGCATTGGTTTGAGACACTCAGTATACTCGATAGGGCTTGATACCCGTGTCTAGCTATAATATGGGTGTGTACTGCACGTCGGTCTGATAAGATAGCTCCGCAAATACTGCCACTGCTATCACACACCATGCACTTATACTGTTTCTCAATCTCGATCACGCTAGGGATAAAGTCAGGCTCGGGTCCAGGACCAGGAACATGTCCAGGAGGGGGCACGGCTACAGCTAAGGATCTACTCCGAAGCTCACGAACATCAATACTCATAAACTTCTCCCCCGCCTCCTCCGACCGAAACAGCTCCAAGAAACGCCCATCAAGAAGAGCTAACAGGTCAGGGCCCTCTCCAAGGACTCCTAGGGCCTCCACGTCGCCCCAATACATCTTTACCCATGGATGAGCCTCAGGGCCTAGACAACCATCTCCCCGAAACGAGTGCCATTTTCCAACAGTAGCGAAGAGCGCAGCAATGACTTGTTTGTGAAACTGCGGCCGACGTACCAGTTCCTGCAAGAACCGTAGTCGCCGAATCCGAGCTTCCAGCTCGGGAGACACCAGCCGCCAGTAGGCCAGCACATCTGCATTAGAAAGAGAACGAGGATGGCGCTCAGCGCGTGGATCAAACGCATCACCACGCATAGCACGCCGAGCACAGGACGCAATCTGATTCGTCAGCCTCCGATATTATGTACCAGTAGGCACATACGCTTCAATCCCAGAAAGTCCTGCATTATAAACCTTGCTCATGAAAAGACAGCGTCGCAATCGATGCGGCATCCCAGGAAGTTGCCAAAAAATCCCCATGGAGTAAAAACCAGACTGCATTGCGTTACATCTTGTTTTTAGTTCGACAGCATACCGATGGGGCTGAGCAGACATTTGGAAGCCTAGCGATTTTATAATCTGCGCAGCACGCCCAGGGAAAGACAATGCACCTTCGCGCAGAAGTCGAAGCGCCTCAGAGGAACCCCTCCCCACTAGACATACCAGCGCATCCGGCTTGCTAAGATTCTGTTTGTACCCATCCAGTAGGAGAGATTCGTCTAGATCATCATTGCTACGTCGGCTAAGCTCGATAAGCTCACGTAGACTAGTAAACCTCCCTCCCACCAGCTTCTTAGTCAAATCATCCGCGTACTTAGTTAAGGACAGGTCCTGCATCGTGCCAGACACGGGGCAGCGGACATGCAAATAGCGAGAGTAACGATCCCACTGGTGCTGGGCCTCACGCAAGCGCTCAACAGCAGGCGAGAACGTGTGCACGAACGAGCGAACGGCAAATCCGTCTCCCATGAGGCCCCCGCTGCTGGGTCGCAACGTCACCTGCTCATCAGATACCCGAAGCTGAATCACTGCCCACCTATATCGTTGCCCCCCAAAGCCCAAGGAATCAGACCAGAGCATGCATGAAATTGCCGTTCGCATAGATGCCCAGCTACTCGAGCTGAACGCGTTGGCGAGGTCATGCGCGTTCGTCACATGCGAGAGACCTTCACGCCACAGATGATATCCACTAATATTATGTACAAGCTGCGCCTCCTCACGCCTATGATACGGCACAAACCCATGATCACAATCTCCAAAAAGCCCCGGCCCACGTTGGTGCATCAAGCTAGTCATGACGAGCTTGCCCATGGGATCTAAAAGGTGGACCCAGCAAGTTTTCCCATCAGGCTTGGGAAGAGGAGCCCCTTCACTACAGTGCCACCTGATAGGCGCCCATCCCGAACTCCGAATCCTTGCTAGACTCCCGAAGACAAACTTCTGGAACTCAGGAAGACGCAGCCCCTCTTTCGAAGCACCAAGACCAGCCATTTTTACCTTGCAGTTCTTGAGCGGGTGCAAAACCAGCCACCATAGCTCCAGAGGAGGGGCCCATGAAGGCCCAGCACGACGCTTCCCAGCTTTCAGGAGGGCCCGACGGATTCCCTTGAGGTCAAGGCTGGCAGCTTTGCGCTCCGCATATGTGGGTTCAGCATGAGGTAGCGCACGAGACAGAAGCCAATCTCTCCATCCCTCCCATTGTGGTATCTGCGTAGCTCCCACTCCCCCCTCGGCTCCAGGACGCGAAAAATCGGCAACAAGCTCAGAAGCACTAGCCACTACTCCACGTATCGAAAGATAGTCGCGTCGTTTCGGTCCGAATCGAGTACCTCCTACGCGTCGACAGAGTCGAGATGCTCCGGCGAGTCGTCGATCCCTCCAGAGCTCGTGTATATCCTCAGTTAGCTGCTGCTGCCGAGCACGCGCCTCGCGTCGGAGACGTTTGCCATTCTGTCGAGACAACTCGGAAAGCTGCTGCACTATCTGCTGCTCCTCATCATCACTCACAGCACAAGCATGTCCCATGCGAAGATCGCGTCGTCGGTCCAGAAGAGCCCGTCGTTCCTGAGCCATCGGGTGTCTCGGACGCGCCTCAGCACCAAAGAACTGCTGGCCAGTCTGGATCAGAATATCATTCAGATAATCAAAAGCCTGGTCCGCCGTGGGTAATGAAAGCAAGCGATCGCACAACTCAGAATCATTATGGATGCGCCTCTCGACCGCCTCCAAGAAGTCTCTCCTGCCAATACCCTTGCGCAGCGCCAGCATAAGAGCGTCGAGATCCCATCTTGGGCGTTCCACAGAAACACTGACCGCCTGGGGGTCCAGAACATAATCAAGACCCATGTGGATGAACAAGTGATCAGACACTTCACGTCGTCGTACATACTGTAATTTTCTGCTCAGACGGTGAAGCGGGCCCGCACTCCGACAATGTTGTACAAGTGCAACTGGGGCCGCAACAATATCAATCCAGCTAGATTCCCCGCGGGGACCATAGTACGTGGGGCTGAAGCCTTTGTAGCTGTTCGCCACCTGCAGCCCGTGGAGAGAGAATAGTTTTGCCAGCTCAGCCCCTGCAAAGACCCCTCGTGTAGCGTTCTCAGGCCTGACCACCATCAATTCATCAGAAACCCATTGACCATTTATCTGGATAAGCCCCATACCATCATTGACATCAGCACATACAAATGGAGTCGTACGCTGAGGTAGCGACGCCAGACGGGGAGCCAGCCATGCAATCAACTCGTTCACTGTGCGACGATATCGTGTCCACTCATGCGAATACTTAGGCTTGGGAGGAAAGTAAAGTGCAATAATCGTCACATCATATCTGCCAGAGCGCGCACGGCACAAAAGACCACGACCACCAATCAAGGAGGGAGTACATTCTGTGCGTATTAAATGTTCAACCTTCACCCGCGATCCCCACATAATAGAGACACCACAATGCATGTTAGTTAGCTCACCTGTAGTCCAGCCCGCCTCGATGACCACCCTGTTTCCCACCTGCCGTTTGCGAAGAGTCGTTCCTCGGGTGGCCTTGCTGCGTGTGCCGATGAGCGCTATACCGTCGAAGTTCTTCGTGCAGTCCGCAATGTCAGTCAACCTGTCGAGGGAGGCGGACTGCATGGGGTTGTAGGAACCAATCGTCAAAGGAAACGTAGACATGACTGCGCAAGCGAGTCGCCAGAAGCTGGAACACCTCAGCGACATGAGAGTAGCATAAAGTATGGATAGAACGTGAGTGCAGAGGGTCGGCCAGGCAGCATCCTGTCTGTGCCGAGCTGGCTGAGGAGGAGGAGGAGGAGGAGGAAGAGGAGGAGGAGGAGGAGGAGGAGGAGGAGGACGCCTTCGTGAGGCGGCCTGCCGCGTGGCGGCGGTGCACGACGGCCCGCAGGTCGGGAGCCCCGGCGCTCGACCACGAGCCCCGCGGCCGCCACGCGCTCGAGAGGGCGGCGGGCGTGCCGGCCTGGGCGACGGCGCGGCCAACCCTGCCCGACGTTCGGTCGGGCGTGTCCCCCTACATTACCAGCCTCGAGCACATCCCTATCCCTGAGATTGGCACGCCAAAGGGCGATGACAATCTCAGGGATTCGCCCTCAAAAAAAAAAGGGAATCCCTGAGATGGGCATCGTGATGAGGAGGTGCCCAGCATAGGGATAGGGATATGTTCCAGGCTGGTAAAGGTCGGGCGTGTCCCCCGACAGGCGGATTTTGGGCAAGAAAATCAAACTACCCAACAAATACCCAATGATAATCAAACATGTTTTTTGTACTATTTTTTTAACAAACCAATCCCCTGTCTATGTTTTACTACTTTGGGATCTTCCTCCTGTAGAGTGATGTGCCCGACTTCAGCCTGACGGTCGCCTGCGCATGCTCGTTCACCGTGTATCGCCGCCCCGTGGTGGCGGTGCGCCTGGTGCAGTGGAAAAGCTCGCGCGTGGGCAGGTCGCGTGCGCATGCTCCGCCAGGCGTGCAAGAGGGCGGGAGCTCAAGGCGCGGGCCCAGGCGGCTCGGGGTAGTACGATCGAGCGGGCATCTGAGCTCCCTCCTCCTCCTGTTCCTCCCCAGCGCACGCGCCCCGAAAAACCGACCCATTTCAGTCAAAATGGGTCGGTTTCGGCGGTCGGCGCGGCTGCTGGCGGATAGACCTCCCAGGATGTTTCAGAGCCTCCGTGCAAGCGGGTGCGTTTCGCAGAGGACATCGGGCTGTCGGGGTACAGTCTGGCCACGTCCCACGCTCCATGGTGGCAGCCGCGGCCCTCCTGACTGGAGCGGCGCCGACGGCTTCTGCGCATTCATTCGTCCTCCGAACCGTCGGCTGGATCCGCGTCTGGAGCTCAGGCGACGGCTCCTGGCTCGAGCGGGGCTGGCGCGGATTTCCCTGGAGCTCCCGCGCCGTCGCGCGGTCTGAAACACCCCGCTTCTGCTCCTCTGGCTCGTGCCGTGCAGTCCAGCAAGCTCCGCAACATCGGCATCGGAACCGGCTGGACCGTACTTGGGAGCTCCGGCGTCCGAGGTCCCTGCGGAGGGCTCGGCTGGATCCCCACCGCCTGCGATTTTGGCGGGTCCCCCAACGATCCTGTGCACAGTCGGCCGCGGGCCAGGCCTGTGGGCCCGCCGGGGGAAGCGGCACCCATTACCAGCCTGGAACATATCCCTATCCCTATGTTGGGCACCGCCTCATCACGATGGCGATCTTAGGGATTTCCTCGTTTCTGAGGGTGTATCCCTAAGATTGTCATCGCCTTTTAGCGTGTCAATCTTACGGGTAGGGATACGTTCGAGGCTGGTGAACCCAGGCCCGACGAGAGCTCGGGGCGGGCAGCCCAGGGCGCCTTCGGCGGCCCCGCCGACCGACTGCGCCCCCTGCCCCCCGAGAGCCTGGCCCCTATGCCGCCCTCGGCGTGCCGTGGGCACAGGCTCGGGGTCGCGGGCGACGCCGTGGCGTGCACGGCGTGCGGAGGCCATACGCAAGGGCGCGACGTGTGGCGGCCTCTTGCTGCCGTGCGACCCCCCGCGCGCCCTCCATTGAGTAACTACCAAGCAATCGGGACCGAACCCACCGCGTCGTCGGAGGGTACTCAGGGCTGGCTGCATCATGTGCTACGGTGTTGCTGTCATGTGATGATTTGGGCACGTCCACAATGTGATACTGTCGTCGCGGCCGAACCGACAATGGCCGAACCAGCGGCAGCAGTTGGATCAGCTCTTGCGGGGCCTGAATCCCGCCAACCGTGATGTTGGGATTCCTGTCCACCGCGTCATCATCGTCGGCGATGCGGCCCTGGCATGGATAGGATTCGCGTTGCAGGTCTGCGCGTGAGCAGTGTATTTCGACGCCTCCACGAAGGCGCGCAGAGGACTCCCTGGCCGCGATGCTCGTCTGGTCCGTTGGGCCTCCTCCTCGCTCGTTTTGCTCATTCGACGCGCGCGGCGCTCGATCCTAGCTCGGTCCGTTACCCACCCATCATCATCATCATCATCATCATCATCATCATCATCATCATCATCATCATCATCATCATCATCATCATCATCATCAGCAGCAGCAGCAGCAGCAGCAGCATCATCATGACCATCATCAGCATCATCACCATCACCATCATCATCAGCAGCAGCATCATCACCATCAGCATCATCATCAGCAGCAGCATCATCATCCTCATCAGCAGCATCAGCATCAGCATCAGCATCACCATCAGCATCAGCATCAGCATCATCAGCATCATCATCATCAACATCAGCATCACCATCATCTTCAGCAGCATCAGCATCAGCATCATCAACATCATCAGCTGCAGCAGCAATACGATCATCATCAGCATCAGCATCAGCATCATCATCAGCATCAACATCATCTACATCATCAGCATCATCCGCATAATCATCATCAGCATCACCTTCGTCATCATCGTCAGCATCATCATCGTCACTATCGTCGTTGTCGTAATCGTCGTCGTCATTATCATCAGCATCGTCGTCAATATCATACTCAGACTCACCACCATCCATTGTATGATCAGTACCTTTATCATCACAACCGTCAGCATCATCGTCATCATCATCCTCGTCATCACCATCATCATGACCACAATCAGCGCCGCCATCATCATCAGCAGCATCATCAGCATCATCATCATCACCATCACCATCACCAACACCACCGCCATCCTCATCACAAGCATCATCATCATCAGCATCAGCATCGTCATCATCATCATCACCATCATCAGCATCATCAGCATCACCAGAATCAGCATCGTCACGATACCCTTGACCCTTATAAGCAGCATCGTCCTCGTCATCGTCATCGTCAAGGTCACCATCATCATCCACAACAACAGCAGCAACCGCATCACTAGCACGAACACCATCAGCATCAGCATCCGCATCAGGATCAGCATCAACATCATCATCAGCATCATGATCATCATCAACATCACCATCGTCATCATAGCCATCGGCAGCATCATCGCCACCACCAGAATAATAAGCATCATTACCGTCTCTCTCACCATCATCAGCATCATTGTCCTGGTCATCGTCATCGTCATCGTCGTCACCATCAGCATGATCCCCATCACCAGCATTATCAGCATCAGCATGAGGACCAGCATTAGCATAAGCACCATGATCATCATCAGTATCATCGTCGACATTTTACCAGTACCAACACCATCACCACATCAGCTCCATCGTCACCATCATCATCAGCAGCAGCATCAATATCATCACCATAAACAGCATTAAACATGTCGCTCACAACATCATGAGCAACACCAACATCATCATCATCATCATCACCACCATCATGATCAGCATCATCACCGACATCCTTATCACCCTAATCATCGTTACCACAATCATCATCACCATCATCATCATCGTCATCATCATCAGCATCATCATCATCAGCATCATCATCGTCAGCATACCCCCTCCCCTCCCCCCTCCCCTCCATCCTCGTGCTCCCCCTCTTCTTCACCTCCCACATGTCTTCCTTCTCAAGCTGCCCCTCGTCCATCTCCTCCATCTCCTCGCTCCCATCCTCCCCTCCTACTCATACCCCTGGGAAAACACAAAACTGAGAAAAAAAAAAACATTAAATATCCGAGTACCCAGTCCCCACCTTTACCTCGTCCTCATCCCTCTCAACTTCATCCACTTGCTCCTGGTCTTGCTACTGCTACTCCTCCTCATCCTCCTCCCCCTTCTCCTCTTCCTTCTCCTCCTGCTTCTGCTCTTTCTCCTCCTCGTCCTACTCCTGCTCCTGCTCCTCATCCTCCTCCTCCTCTTCCTTCCCCGCCTCTTCCTCATCCTCGCTCCTCCTCGCTCCTCCTTTCGCCCTCCCCCCCCCTCCTCCCTCAAAGCCGGCCCCGAGACCTATCCTGGAACGCGTTCTGGCCAGAATTTCGAAGCGAGTCCAACCAGTGCGTAGCGGCGAGGACAAAGCAGGAATCCCAAAACTGGCAGACTGCGAATCATCCTACTCCTTCCCCTTCACCTCTAAAGACCTCCGACGTTGTGATTTGGGGCATACGTGGTCCCTGAATGTGTCGACACTTCCCAGGGACCGTTTTTTCGTCCCGAGTCGTTTCTGGCGATCCCTAACCAGTGCTCACGACGATGAAGATCTGAAGCCATGTTTGCAACTATTTGCGCTAAAGCTCCCGACCAGCCCCGCCCCCTTTCTCTTCCCCCCCTGGCCACGTCACGATTCGCGCCGGCGCCACTTGGGAATTACCCATTCTTGGGGGCATCCCCAAACAGCGCCAGCGCGAATCGTGACGTTACCGATCCCGCGCCCTCGCCCCCCCAGGGTCACGCCCGTTCATCACCAGAGGACACAAAAATGGCCCCCCCCTGTAAGAGGAACGCAACTTTTGCAGGTCGTGTCGAGGAATCGTCTGGGGGACTTCCCAGGCGGTAGTTTTTCATCTCGCGCCCGTTTCTGACGGCCCCGAGCCCGGGGCCCGGAAACGGTCTCCAGGGACTAGAGGCGACGAAAGACCGAAGGCCATTCCTTTTCCAGGGACTGCTCGGGGGGCCTGCCGAGGCCAGCTGGGACAACCTGGGCGCGCCGTCAGTGCGCAGCCCGAAGCCTTACCAGTCCCCAGCCCAGAATCGAATCGCGAAGTCGGCGATGGAAATGAATCGGATCGGCAGGAATCGGCGGCCAAGTCTGGAGCAGTCGGACCAGCGGAAATCGGCAGGCTGGTGAGGCCTCCATTGGGAAGCCGACGCCCCGGAGTCCGAGGTCGCATCGAATCGGCTCTCGAAGCCGTCGCAATCGAAGCGAACCGAATCGGGGGAGTCGACCTGCGCCCTGGCTCCCCCCATCCTCCGAGATCGGCCCCTTGAAGGTGGCAAGGATGGCGTCGTGGAAGTACGGGCCGGGGATGAAGAGGCAGAAGGTCGGGGACCGGCGGCGCCACGCCGGCACCCGGGGGGGGCGGCAGAGCTCGCCCGAGGCCCAGGCTCCCAGAGGGGAGGGAGAGCTATGGAGCAGGAGGGGGAAGCACGGAGAGGGATGGAGAGGCAGCAGGAGGGGCGAGGGGACGGAGGAGAAGAGAAGCGCAGTGCGAGGAGGGAGCAGGGAGGAGGGAGGAGGGAAGCGAGGAGAGAGGAGGAGGGAGGGGACGGAATAGAAGGACTGGGAGGAGGAGCAGGAGGAGGAGGAGGAGGAGGAGGAGGAGGAGGAGGAGGAGGAGGAGGAGGAGGAGGGAGGAGGAGGAGGAGGAGGAGGAGGAGGAGGACCAGAGTAAACTCACGATGCCTCAAAGATGCTGCAGTGCACACCCTCCGAGTGGAAAGCCCTCCCCAAGGAGTCCCTGCAGGCACCCCGCCGCCTCGCCAAGGGCAGGAGCGCCGGCCCCCCCCCCCCCCTCTGGAGGAGGGGAGCGCCCCCCCCTCTGGAGGAGGGCCCCGCTCCGACAGGGGCAGTGCCCTGCATCCTCGGGCGTTGCCAGAGGAGCCCCCGGCCCGAGGTGGCCCCCCAGCTTTTCGCTCCATCCTGGAGCCCCTGGAGGAGGAGGAGGAGGAGGAGGGGGAGGGGGAGGAGGAGGAGGAGGAGGAGGAGGAGGAGGAGGAGGAGGAGGAGGAGGAGGAGGAGGAGGAGGAGGAGGAGGCGGAGGAGGAGGAGGAGGAGGCGGAGGAGGAGTAGGAGGCCCTCTGGGCCTCGTGAGGGGGGCCCTGGAGGCAGCCTGGGCCACCCCGAGAAAATCCTGGGGGTACCTTGGGCCAGAGGTGCTTCTAGCAGCACCCGATGCACGGCTCTAGCCGGAGGGGGCGCAGAGAGAGGCCGGCTCGCGGGCAGAGCTCCAAGGGGTGCCCAGCGAGGCCCCTGCCTCAAAGGGAGCCGCCCTCTCTCCGACAGACCATTTTTCCCAACCCTCCTATGGTTGGGCACTCGTTTTGAATAGAGCAGTGTGGTCGCCCCGTCCTTCTTCTCCTCCCCCCTCCTCCCCTCCTCCTCTCCTGTTTCCTGTGTTCCCCTCTCCTCTTCTCTCGTGCCGTCGGGCTGCGATCTGCGCAACTGTCGCCGCTTTCGTGGTCTCCGACAAGCCTCTTTTTTGCTCGGCACGGGGGGCCTGGCCTTAGGCGTCTCCAGCAGCAGAGCAGCAGAAGTCCTGGCAGCTCGACTCGAGGGCGTACAGCAGCAGC
>CAUYUJ010001780.1:1365205-1370593 GCA_963575745.1 Prorocentrum cordatum
CAACACCCCTTCCTAACTCAGACACACTCATCACATTCAGGTTCGTGCATATTCTGAATTCAAACTCAAACGCACTCAGGCTCACTCATACTTACTCGCCCCCACCCAGACTAAATCATACCCAAGCACTCACACCCGGCCCAACTCACATTCAGGCTCACTCACACTCAGACTCACCCACCCTCAGACTCAAACTCGGAATACCTCGAATCCGGGCTCAGTCAGACTCCGACATGTTTTCCGCACACTCAAACTCCCACTCACCCACCCTCAAACTCACTCACACTCGAAACATTTCGCACTTATTGGAGCCCCTCGCACTCACATTCGCCCATACTGAAACCTGCTCGCACCCATACTGACTAAACCCAGACACACTCACAATCAAGCTCAATCATACCCAAATTCTTTCACGCTCTGACAAGCCCACACTCAGATCGCCCATGCTCAGATGCACTCTAAGGCTCACACACACACACACACACATGGCCACCGCGAGAAAGCCGGCGTGCCACTCGGGCACCCCAAAAAGCCAGCAGGCGCCGCGAGTAGAACGCCAAAGTGCGGGCGTAGCAGCGACATGCGCGTTTGGCAGAGTTGCCGCGGGGCGAACAAGAGAAAGTCCCCTTCGCTCCTCAAAATGTGCTTCCATCGTCTCTCCCTCCCGAGAGATGCCCAGAGGAGCAGGACGGCACTGGAATCGTCGCTGTCGTTGCCGTCGTTGCCGTGCCTGCCGTCGGCGGGAACTCGCGTCTACACCGAGATACTCGTAAACAAAGCTCCTCCATGAGACGTGACAGGAATATGAGATGCACATATGAAGAGATCCGCGTCGAGTACTTAATTCGCCGGGCGATAACGGGCGTGATCCGGGGGGGGGGGGCTGGCGCGCTGATCACGTCCCAGGGGGATGCGCGGGGAGCAGTGTCAGTAGTGGTAGTGGCAGTGGTAGTGGCAGTGGTAGTGGCGGTGGTAGTGGAAGTGGTAGTGATGGCGGTGGTAGTCGTAGTCGCATAGTAGCAGTAGGAGTAATAGTAGGGAGAGGAGGAGGAGGAGGAGGAGGAGGAGGAGGAGGAGGAGGAGGATAAGAAAAATTACAAGAATTATAAAAAAGAAGGATGTATACAGGATGCGGATGAGGAAGGGAATAAGACGAGGATGGTGCTACAGAGGATGAAATCAAGATGGGGAAGAAGATCAGGACGACCGAGATGGTGAGAAAAACGATGTGACGCTCGTGCTATCGGCATGCCCGTACGAAAATGATCACGAGGATGATCAAAGTACCGATGCCTACTAGACGAGGAGAAGGAAAAAGAGGATAATGATGATGTGGATGAAAGGACGAGGACGGGGAAGATGCAGAGAAGAAGGACGAGGCAAGAAGGAATGGTATTTCCATTATGAAGCAATGCCCTCGACAAGGCCCGCCTAGGTAGGAGGAAGTACCACCTATCAACCTCGAGCTACCTGTGTAGCTGCCGGTCCCCAAGATGAGCACGAGGAGGATGTATCTGTGTAGCCCCCTCCTGCGGTCCACACTGGGGGGGAGGAGGGAGGAAGCAGAGAGGGATGGAAGGCAGGAGGGAGGGAAGGAAAAAGGGGAGGGAGGGGAATGGGAGAGGAGACAGGGAGAGAGAACGGGAGACGGGGAGGGGAGGGGGAGGAGAGACGAGAACGGGGAAGAGGGAGAGGATTGAGGGAGGGCTCGGGAGAGACGGAAGGGTTGGGGAGGGAGGGAGGCAGGCAAAAGGCTGGAGGAAGCATAGAAGGGGGAGGGAAGGGGAGTGGAGGCAAGAGATACAAAGAAATGAGGGAGGAGGGAGGGGGGAAGGGGCTTGGAGAGGAGGGAGGGGAGAGAGACACGGGTGAGGATGGGGCAGCCCACTCGTAGGGTCACCCCCCAAACTGGCGAGCTTTCTGGGGCTGACTGGTCGAACCCTCTCTTTACCCAGTCTCGCCTGTGAGGTCTCGCAGAACATTAAGAAGAGAGGAGGCCCCGTCGATAAGGCGCAGCTGCTAGATAACACCCTGGATGTACGACACGTAGGACAAGGCAACAAACCGTCGAGCACCTGAAGGCCTTGCGAAGTGGCCGCGCAGCTTCCCTGCCGAGGAGCGCCGAAAAGGGGGACCCGCGCGGCGGAGGACCTCGGCCGACCCGCAGGCCGCGCGGACCAGGGCAGGGTGGGGCACCCCGGCCCCGGCAGCCGCTGGAGGGGCGACCGGGGGTGGGCGTCTCCCCCCCCCCAGAGCCCCGACGTTATGAATTTTTCATGACGTCGACCCCAGAGGTCCAGACCCATTCCCCGGGACCGGTTTTTCGTCCTGAGTCGTTTTTTGACGGCCCCGAGGGCCGGTAAGGGCCCCCAGAGGCCGAAAATCATAAAAAACCTCGCGTCGTGATTTTTTCATAACTCGAGGGGGTCTGGGCCCACCCCTGCGCCACTCCCCCCCCCTTTGAGGTCTCCCGAGGCCCCCAGCCAGGGCGCTCAGAGGCCCCGACCCTCCAGCCCTCCAGGGGGCCTCGGAATCCTGGAGCGCCGCGGCGCCCAGAAAGCCTCGGGCTTTTCCAGCCTTTTCGGCCCTCCTGGAACGCCCAGACACCTCGAGCCTCCAAAGACGATCCTGGAGCCTCAAAATTTTTGGAGCCTTCCATCGTTGCCAGGGCCCCTGCTCTCTCCTAGCCGGTGTCTCGAGCGGCAGCCGCAGATGCCCCTCATCTTGGGAGGGAAGCAGGGGAGGAGAGCAGGAGAAGGACGACGACGGCGCCGAAGGTGACGACGGCGACAACGAAGACGGCAACGACGGCGACGGTGGAGAGGATGACGACGACGGCGCCCGAACCTCGATCCGCGAACCTCGATCCTCAAACCTCGATGCTACCTCGAACGTCGATCCTTGTCGGCGCCCCTGGGCTGTCCTGGGGTCCACCACGTGTTTGATGAACGTGGGGCTGCAGCATGCCACGCAGCAGGACAGCAAGATCAGGGCCACGAGCACCACCAGCGTCCAGCCTTCGGTGGGCATGGGGGAGGAATGAAGGCGGACAGGGGATCGGCTATGACGTTGTGATACCCCTTCGATGCTCATATGTAATAGCGAACATACTTACATACATACATACATACATACATACATACATACATACATGCATGCATACATACATGCATACATACATATACATATAGGCATGAATACATGCATACATCCATGCATATATACACACATACGTACATACACACATGTACATACAAACACACATGTACATACATACATACATACATACATACATACATACATACATACATACATACATACTTACATACAGACAGACAGACAGACAGACAGGCAGACAGGCAGACAGGCAGACAGACAGACAGACAGACAGACAGACAGACGTACATACATACATACATGCATGCATGCATACATACATATAGACATGCATACATACACACAGGTATATGTATGCATGTCTACACGCGTGGAACCATAACAATCAGCAGCAACCATAAACAACTATACCAGCAAACAAACAAACAAACAAAGAAAACGCAGACTGACACACCGAAAGGAAATATAGCACACAACCAACCAGCTAACTAATCAAACAAACAAAAAACATCCAAACAAGCGAGCCAGCAAACAACCAAACACCACAACAAAGGCGGCGACGACAACAACAGCAGCAACAACGGCAACAACAACACCAACAACAACAACCACAACAACATCAACAGCAACAGCATCAGCATCATCGACACCAATTCCAACACCATCACCACCAACAAAAACAATAACAACAACCACAACAACAGTACCAACTGCGCCTGAAGCTACAAGTAGTTGCTACAAATGCCGACGTTGCACCGCTCACATGAAAACCAGCATATCCCAACACAGGATGCTCCCGTGCTCCACCGCGCCGTTGCACACAGCATAAAACCCAAGCGCATCCAGTGGAGACGTCTCGAGACCCAAAGCCGCCGTCGCTACACAGCCGGAGGTTGCGCCCGCTCCGCGGTGCGTATCGCAAACTGTTGCTGCCGACGTTTTCCCGCCGGCATGAGCTATTCATCGCATGCGTTTCTAGGTGGTCTGCTTGCACATTGTGCTTGCGAGGGCGCCATTTGACAATATCTGCCCAAGGAGTCCTCGGACGCCATTCGCGACTGAGTAAAAGCTACCAATGCCTGGGCCATGCGCTGAAAGACAAGCTGATGCCCTTCAAAAACCGAAGGGCCGTATAATTCTGTAGGTTCGCAAATATTTCGCAGTCACCGTTTCTGCTCCAGCAGTCGCTGTCATGGCTCCATGGCTGGTCTGCGTCATGTGCAACCATCGTGGCCAGATTTCCGTGCATTGGGCAGAGACAAAAGCCCGCACGTGCAGACAATGAAATGCGCGCACGCCTGCGTCACGCGGCCCCGATCGACGTTTGCACGGTGCGATCGCCAGTCAGAACCGTACGCAGCAACCAAAACATCTTCCCAAGCAGTGCTGGCCTGAAGTGGAGAAAACATACTGCGATGACAAGCCTTCTCGACAACACTGCGCAAAAACTGCCAATCAAGCGCACTTCGGAACTCTCGCGCCCGCTTCGGCGGCGTTGCCTCTCCTGGGAATCTACAATCTAGCAGTGGAAGCCATGCGGATACAGAGGAAGCCATGCGCATAGTTTGACGACACAAAGGCAAAGTAGAGGTGGGGGGCAATGGGTCAGTTCTCTAGGGATTGAGCCACGACTCCTATAAGCAAGCCTATTTGGAGAACTTTACCTCGAACCAACGAAGATGACGACGACGACGACGACGACGACGACGACGACGACGACGACGACGACGACAACAACAACAACAACAACAACAACAACAACTACTACTACTACTACTACTACTACTACTACTACTACAGCTACTACTACTACTACTACTACTACTACTACTACTACTACTACTACTACTACTACTACTACTACTACGACTACGACTACGACTACTACTACTACTACTACTACTACTACTACTACTACTACTACTACTACTACTACTACTAATACTACTAATACTACAACTACAACTACAACTACAACTACAACAACAATACGTTTAGGACTGGTCGCTACTATCTGCTCACGAGCCAATCAACACGTATATCCCAAACCTCGGTACCCGCCCTCGTCGTCTTCGAACGTACGCCCTTGGGGGTATATCTTTCTTACCTGCCACGCGCATGTAGTGCAGCCCCTGAGGCAAGGGAAGAGAAGACGGGTGGAAGGGGGAGGGAGAAGAATGGAGCACGAGAGGAATTAGCAGGAGGGGGGCAAGGAGAAGAAAACAAGTGGTAGAACCAGACGGGCAGATCGGGTGGGCAGACCCATAGCGG
>CAUYUJ010001780.1:1370693-1401632 GCA_963575745.1 Prorocentrum cordatum
ATCAAGAATGGTGTTGACGATGTGTACCTGCATGCTGTTGGCGGGGTCGAGATTATGGGTCCAGAACTGGCCCGATCCCACCTGTCAATGACGAGCGGCCTGCAGCGTATGGGCCTGCCTGTTGCAAAGAACATGCTTGGGCTGCTCTCGTCTTCGCCTGAGTTGACCAATTGTTGGATGAGCAATTGCAGCCTGCCTCCCGAGGCGCTCTGCCAAGGGCACCGAGATCTCGGCGGCGACGCGAGGGCTGGCGCCCGCAGCAGGGCAAGCACCCGGCACGAGCGCTCTCGTGGTGCTCGGCAAAGGGTCGGCAGGGCGCTTGCCTTGAGGCGCGCTGGGGCCCCCTGCGGAGACGTCTCCAGAGCGGGGTCCGCCTCGAAGGCCCCGTGGGGGGCCACCACCCGGGGGCTCCCCGGTGGCGAGCTCAGGAGGGTGCGCTCGGCTGCGCGTCGCGCGGCAGGCCGCCCCCCCGGGGGGATGCCCCCTCGAACTTGCGCCGATGTGCTCGAAGAAGGGGGGGGGGGGGCTCGTGATCCCCTCGTGCTTCCCACGGCACGGCTCGATGGGCTTGTTTTCCACCACCACCACCACCACCATAAGTCGGATGGGGGAGGGGGCCGTCTTGGGGCCCTCTTGGGCCGTCTTGGTCTTGGGCCCGTCTGGGGACCCTCTTGGACCGTTTTGGGCCCCTTTGGGGCGCCTCTGGGGCCGTCTTGGGACGATCTTTGGGGCCTCTTGGGCCGTCTGGGGCCCTTCTCGGACCGAAAAGGGGGGAACCCGAAAACACTGCTAAAAACCATAGGGAAATTAATGTTTTTGGCCTCCCGAGGCCCTCTCGGGGGCCCTCGTCGGGGCCTCTGGAGCCGTCTCGAGAGACTCTCCTGGACCGCCTGGAGGCCATTCAAAACTCTCTTGGGGCCAGCGTGGGGGCCCTCTTGGGCCGTCTTGGAGCCCTCCGGCCGGCTCACCCCGAAAAAAAATAAGAAGAAGCCGGCGGGGCCGCTTCACTCGGCAAAATACAAAGAAGGAGACGGGCCCGCGAACCGCTTCTCTCGAACAAACAAATAAAAACGGGGAGACGGCCCCTGAGCGGCCATGAGATCCATTGTCTTCGGTCTTGCCCCCTCTCCCCCGGACCCCCTCCCCAAAAAGGCTTCGCCCCCACCGCAGCGTCTCTCGCTCGTACCTCGCTCTTTCCGTCACCTGGGCTGGCACGGAAACGGAAAGAGCGCCTCAGGAACTTGCCCGAGAGAGCTCATGGCACCCTTCGCTCTTGGGAGCCTTGGTGTGAAGAGCTTGTTACGTCGCCGTCTCCGTTGGGAGCCCTGGGGTTCGGAGACTTTTACGTTGCCGCTCGATCTTGGAAGCCTTGGTGTGACAAGCTTTTTACGTCACCGCGCTCTGGGGAGTCTTGGTGTCATGAGCTTGTCAAGTCCCCGCTCGCTGAAGGGAGCCATGGTTTTCTTGAGCGTCTCTCTCTGACCCCTACTTGGGGTCTTCTGGGGGCCCGTGTGGAGCTCTTTTGGAGCCCTCGTGGGCCAATTTTGGGCCGCCATGCGGCCCTTTTCCGTCTTGGGGCGTCTTGGAAGCCTTTAGCCGTCTTGGGGCTATCTTGGAAGCCTCTTGGGGCCCTCTTGGGAGCCTCTTTGGGCCATCGTTGGACCTCTTGGAGCTCTCTTGGGGTCGTTTTGGGGGCCTCTTGGGCAGACTTGGGCCCGCTTGGGCCGTTTGGGGCCCCTCTGGGACCGTCTGGGGGCCCTCTTTCTGGGGGCCCTCTTGAACCGAGTTCGACCCCTTTGGGGGGCCTCTGGGGCTGTCTGGGGACGATATTTGCAGCCTCTTGGGCCGTCTGGGGCCCTTTCTCGACCAGAAAAAAGCGAGAACCAGAAAAACCTGCAAAAAAACCCTAAGGATATCCATGTGTTTGGCCTCCTCTGGCCACTGCGCGCGGACCTCGCCCCTCCCCGGATCCCCTCCCCAGAGGGCTTCGCCCCACCAAAACGTCATCATCACTCGTGCCTCGCTCTTTCCGGGACCTGGCACGGACACGGGAAGAGCGCCTCAGGAACTTGCCCGAGATGGCTCATGGCACCCTTCGCTCTTGGGAGCCTTGGTGTGAAGAGCCTGTTACGTCGCCGCTCTCCGATGGGAGCCCTGGTGTTCAGAGACTTTTGCGTTGCCGCTCGATCGTGGGAGCCTTGGTGTGACAAGCTTTTACGTCACCGTGCTCTGGGGAGCCTTGGTGTCAAGAGCTTGTTACGTCACCGCTCGCACATGGGAGCCATGGTGTTTTTGAGCGTCTCTTGAGCCTCGTCGGGGTCTTCTTGGGGTCCTTTTGAAGCCCTTTTGGAGCTATTTTGGGCCACCTTAGGGGCCCTTTTGGGCCGTCTTGGAACGTCTTGAAGCCTTTGGCCGTCTGGGGGCTCAGGTGGGGGCCTCTTGGAGCCCGCTTGGGAGCCTCTTTGGGCCCTCTAGGGGCTCTGTTGGGGGCCGTCTTGGGGCCCTCTAGGGCCGTCTTGGAGCCCTTTTGGGTAGCTTTGGGCCCCTCTGGGGCAGTCTCTTGGACCGTTTTCGGGCCCTTGCGGGAGCCTTTTGGGCCGTATTTGGATGATCTTTGAGCCTCTTGGGCCTTTTTGGGCTGTTCTTGGCCCGAAAAAGCAAGAACCAAAATCAACATGCAAAAAACATTGAAATGTAATTGATTTTTGCCCCTGGGGGCCCTCTCGGGGGCTTGAGGGCCTCTGAAGCCGTCTCGAGGCTCTCTTGGACCGTCTGGAGGCCATCTGAGGCTCTCTTGGGGCCGTCTTGGTGCCCTCTTGGGCCGTTTGGGGGCCCTCTCGGGCCGTCTTGGGGTCCTTGGGCCGCGTCACTTGACAAAATTCGCCAGCCCAACGGGCCAGAGGCGTGCTAAGATCTCCGGTAACTGGTTAACAATATTTCTAGTTCGCGTGCGCGGAGCTGCCCCTGGGGGCCCCTGGACGAAAAGTACCCCGGCAAGGTCCCGGGAGAAGCCACCAGAGCACTCCAGGGGATGGCTATTGTTCGACAACCCTCACGAGGATCGTGGCCTCCGAGGGGGGAGCCGCAATCGACTACCCCCCCTCCCGCCCCAAGAGGCCCCCAAAAGCCACCCAAGAGGCCCTGGGGGCCCCCAAGACGCCGCCAAGGAGCCCCAAGAGACTCCCAAGAGGTCCCCAAGAGGTCCCCAAAAGGCCCTAAAGAGGGCTCCAGGGCTGGCGGAATGAGCGAAGCGATGAAAGGAAAGGAAAGGGCCCAGGGGAGCCGGCCTGGGGCCGCTGCCCTCGAAAAGATGCCCGAAAAGCGAGCCATTCCCACGGATCCGCGCGCGCCTCGCCCCTCCCCTGGAACCCCTCCCTGCAGGACTTCGCCCCACCAAATAGCGTACATCACTCGTACCTCGCTCGTTCCGTCGCCTGGGTCTCCGGCGGCCGCCCCCCTCGAACTCCCCCCAGCGGAATTTCTCCCGGCCAGCGGATCGCACGCTGCGCGCTGCGCGCGCTCTCCGTCATCCGCCGCCACCTGTCGGCTTGCCACGGGGGTGCCAGGCGTGCTGGACGTCCTGAAAGGTTTGCAGGTCGTTTGAAGACACCCCCGGGGCCTTCAGCACCACCCAACCCGCCGGCCACTCGGAAAGCCGCTCGAGAGGTGGTCACCAAGGTTTTTCGTGCTCCAGATGGCTCCAAGATGGCCCACGATGGTCTACAAGACGGAGAAGATGGCCTCCACGTTCGCCAAAGTCCAAGATGGCCTCTAAGACGGCCCAAGGGAGTCCAAGATGCCTCCAAGTTCGCCCGAGAAGCCTCCAAGACGGCCCATGACGGCAACAGAGGCCCCGAAGAGGCCTCCAAGACGGCCCAAGAGGCCCCCAAGAGGGCCTCCAGGAAGGCCCGAAGATGCAAAAATCATTGATGCTCCCCCTTGGTTTTTGAAGGATTTTAGCATTGCTTCTTTTCGGCATTCCGACGGCCCGAGACGGCCCAAGAGTCCCGAATGATCGCCCAAGAGACCTCCAGGACGGCCCCAGAACGGCCCAAGAGGCCCCGAAGACGGCCTCAAGAGGGCCCCCAGACGGCCCAAGAAGCCTCCAAGGCGCCCAGGCAAGAATGCCCCCAAGAGGCTCCACACAGGTCTACTCCTCCTCCTTCTCTTCCTCCTCCTCCTCCTCCTCCTCCTCCTCCTCCTCCTCCTCCTCCTCCTCCTGATCTGCCTCCTCCTCCTCTTCCTCCTCCTCCTCCTCCCCCTCCTCCTTCTCCGTCTTCGATAGATGTATACATATGTGTATGTATATATATATATGTGTGTGTACGCATGAGGAAGATTGCTGGCGCAACTGAGGATGGAAAAACATACCCAAACATGTGCGGGGTCCCTTAAGGTCCCGATTCTTGCCCCATGGCAAATTTTTCTTCACGGATTGCTGTTGACGGTCCCGGAGCCTGGCGAGGCCCCCCCAAAAGCCGAAAACTGCCAAAAACCGTCCGTCGTGTTTTTGTGTCGACAAGACCATCTCCACGCAATACGAGAATTGATGAAACGTATCTTCACCATGAACGTTGGAGACTTGTTTTGGACGAGGAGCTCGAGGTTGAAGCGGGCTTCACGGCTCTCTTCAGTACACACGTCTTACAATAAAGACTACTAGTCCACAAGAAGCCCATCGCAAGAAACCCACCCCTGAAAATCGCAGAAGCTTGTTTGGGTAGGTTTGGGTTTCTGGCTTGGCAGCTGCCACCGAAGAAACTCGGGCCACCATGAGACGAGCGGCTTCGTGATGGCTCGCGCAGAGCACCTCAGCGTCAGGAGACCCAGGGAGATCGAGAACGACACACCCGAATCATATCTGATGAGGAAGGCTCGGAAACAGGGTACCCTGGCACATTCCTGCACGCTCCGCAGGCCTCCTGGACACGACCCAGTTCACGGCGGGCGTTGGCAGTGGTGGCCGTGCAGCCGAGGACACGCCGCCCGCCCCAGCCAACAACAGTCGAGTTGCTCCTGTGCGGAAGCGGCGCACTGTGGGGGTCGAGCGTGGCGAGCGAGCAGACGAGCAAGGAGGGGAGCAGGAGGAGAATAACCCGAGCTCCCGGCAGAGACGGCGGAAGAGCAGCGGGGCGAGGAAGAACGGCACGACGACCCAGAGGAGGGCCGTGGCGCTTGTGCGACTTTTCCCGTTCGCGCGCTCGCAGTCGAGGCTGGGTCGCAGGAGGAGCAGGAGGTCGAAGAGGCTCAGGAGGCAGAGGAGGAGGAGGAGGCAGACGAGGAGACAGGAACAGTCGTTCCATCATTCGCGAGAACGCCCGTGGCCAGCGTCGTCCCGCCTCCCCTCCCCCCACGCCCTGGCCGCGCCCGCGTTATCGCCAGGTGATAGAAAAAAAAAGTCTCCAGAGTGGGAGGGAGGGAGGCGCGGAGATCAGGACTGGACTCGGAGCTCCGAGAGACCTCTTGTCTTCGTCGGCCACAAAGCTGCGATGGGCTCGGAGGGAAAACCCGCAGGGGGACTCACGCTCGGGGCGGGGGCGCCTTCGGAGCCACGCCGGGAACGAGCGTCCCCCACCCCGAAAGCCGCCTCGGAAACGCACTGGAGGCGGCGGAAAAAGGGGGGGGCATGAGGATGAGGAAAAGTCGCAGGGAGAGGAGGAAGACGTGCAGGAGGAGGAAGAGGAGGAGGAGTTAGAAAGAGGAGGAGGAGAAAGAGGAGGAGGAAGAGGAGGAGGAAGAGGAGAAAGAGGAGGGGGAGTTAGGAAGAGGAGGAGGAGGAGGAGGAGGAGGAGCAGGAGGAGGAGGAGGAAAAGGAGGAAGCGCAGGAGGAGTTAGAAAGAGGAGGAGGAGGAAGAGGAGGAGGAGGAAGAGGAGGAGGAAGAGGCGGAAGAGGAGGAGGAGTTAGGAAGAGGAGGAGGAGGAGGAGCAGGAGGAGGAGGAGGAAAAGGAGGAAGAGGATGAGTTAGAGAGAGGAGGAGGGGGTGCAGGGGGGCAGAGGAGCGGGCGGGGAGGAGGAGAGCACGGACGAGAGGAGGGGCAGGAAGAGGGGAAGGAGGGAGGAGGAACTCAGCGCCAAAGAGGGGAAGGAGAGGGGAGGGGAAGGAGAGGGGAAGGAGGAGAAAGAGGTAGGAGGGGAAAGAGGGGAAAGAGGGGAAGGAGAGGGGAAAGAGGGGAAGGAGAGGGGAGGAGGAACTCAGCGTCAAAGAGAGGAAAGAGGGGAAGAGGGAGGAACTCATCGCCAAAGAGGGGAAAGAGGGGAAGGAGAGGGGAGGAGGAAGACAGCGTAGAGGAGGGACAGAAGGGAAGGGAGGGGGAAAGCACGCAGGAGGGAGAGGGAAGGAGGAGGAGGAGAAGTATGAGAACAATTGAGCGCAAACCTGGTCTGGCCAAAGGCACGGCAAGTGCCGGCGATCCCCCAGCGGTGGGAGTCTCAGAGGCCGAGTGATGACAGAGGCGTTGAGCCGACTGGCGTGTCAGAGAGACCTCCTCGAGGCAAAGGGCCCAGCGGGCCCCCACCTGCTCGTAAAGAAGGGCCCTCGGAGAGGATCACCCTTTACGATCTCTGGGTGGACGGCCTTTATAGACTCGTGCAGCTCGTCCAGCTTATTCAGGCACATGATCAGGTCCAAACTCCTGGCCGCCCCTTTCAGACAGCCCACTCCCTTGATCAGCTCCTCGGCGCTCACGTTGCCGTCCTCGTCCTTGTCCAGGTACTCGAACAAGGCGACTTCATCCCCCGCCTCGAGCCCCATGGATGACAGCCAGATCCTGACCTCCTGATTCTGCATCAGCTGGAGGAACTCCCCTCTGTCCAAGAGGCCGTCGCCAGACACGTCCCCAGCTTTGAATAGCCGAGACATCTTGTTCAGGTGGATGCGCGTCGACGCCTCCTTCTGGTGCACCATGATGAAATCGTCCTGGGCGGCGACCCTGAAGGTTTCCTGGATGGATACCAGGGTGGCAGTTCTGGAAGCGGAGAATGAGGGGGGGGGGGGGGGGGCCAATAGGGGGATGGGCCCCTCTGTTCTGCGGGGGGAGTCAAAACGATTTGTCGGTTAGGAGTCCTTGGCAGAAAAACTATGACCGATAGCTTCCGTCGAGGATCACTTTGCAAGATGCCCGCCCAAAAAAAAACATCCTGGCGAAACACCCAACCAGATTCAGGCCTGAGTGCCGCAGGGCAGGCGGAGCAATCGAGGGGAAACTCCCTATGGGGCCGCGAGCCGCGTGAGACGGGCGAACCGCGTGAGGGGTGTGCCCACCTGGGGCGGGTACCGCACGCGGGCTGTGGGGGAGACGCATGCGGTGACGGCCGCTGTGACCTTCGGTGGGGCTCCTCACGGGGCCGCGAAGTGTACGAGGGGCGTGCCGACATGGGCGGGGAGCGCGCGCGCGCGAGAGGACGGCGGCAGGGACCTTCGGCGGAGCTCCCCGTGGCGCCACGATCATCGTGAGGGGTGTGCCTACATGGATGGGTCGGACGCACGCGGGCGGCGCAGCTGGGACTTCCTGTGGAGCCCCGTATGGGGCCACGATCCCCGGAAGCATCTTCCCGAAACGGGTGGGTCGGACGCATGCGGGCGGCGCGCCTGGGACCTCTGGTGGAGCGGCCCCACGATCCTCGTGAGGGGTGTGCCGACCTGGGTGGGTCGAACGCATGCGGGCGGCTCGGTGGAGCCCCTCTTTGGGGCCACGATCCTCGCGAGGGGTGTGCCGACATGGCTGGATCGGACGCGTACGTGCGGCGCCCCTGGGCTCTTCGGTGGAGCTCCCTATGGGGTCACGATCCTCGTGAGAAGTGTACCGAAACGAGTGGGTCGGACAAATGCGGGCGGCGTCCCTGAGACCTTCTGTGGAGCTCCACATGGGGCCGCGATCCTCGTGAGGGGTGTGCCGAAATTAATGGGTCGGACGCATGTGGGCGGCGCAGCTGGGACTTCCGGTGAAGCCACATATGGGGCCGCGATCCTCGTGAGGGGTGTGCCGAAATAAATGGGTTGGACGCATGCGGGCGGCGGCCCTGAGACCTTCGGTGGGGCTCCCTATGGGGCCACGATCCTCGTGAGGGGTGCCGAAATGAGGAGGTCGGACGCATGCGGGCGGCGTCCCTGTGACCTTGGGTGGAGCTCCATCTGGGGCCGCGATCCTCGTGAGGGGTGTGCCGACATGGGCGGGTCGGACGCATGTGGGCGGCGCCCTTGAGACCTTCGGTGGAGCCCCATATGGGGTCACGATCCTCATGAGGGGTGTGCCGAAATGGATGGGTCGGACACGAGCGGGCGGCGCCGCTGGAACCTCTGGTGGAGCTCCCCATGGGGCCACGGTCCTTGTGAGGGGTGTGCCGAAATGGGCGGGTCGGACGCATGCGGGCGGCGCCACTGGGGCTTTCGGTGGAGCTCTCTATGGGGCCACGAAGGGTGTGAGGGGCGCAAGGGATGGGAGGAGGGAGGAGGAGGAGGATGGGGAGGAGGAGAGGAGAGGAACGCGGGACGCTGTCACTTCAAAACCAGGACCCAACACCACAGGATGGTTGGGAACAATGCGTAATACTTCCACCGGCACACATATCCAGCGGAGGGAAACGCATCCGATCGATTGGTTTCCCACATCCCGAATAAGGTGATTGCTTTCCCAGGACACCCCCTCACAGGAGCAGGAAGGAACAGGATCACTCCCCACATCCTCCTCCTCATCCTCCTCCTCCTCCTTCTCCTCCTCCTCCGCATCATCATCATCATCATCATCATCATCATCATCATCATCATCATCATCATCATCATCATCATCATCATCATCATCATCATCATCATCATCATCATCATCTTCATCTTCTTCACCACCCTCATCGCAAGCATTGCTATCATCATACTCACTCATCACAAGCATCACCATCACCAACGGCACCATCACCACCATCCTCACCAACATCAGCATTTATTAGCATCACCAGCACAACCTTCATCATCATTATCGATCGACATCGTCATCTCACACATCCACGTCACACACACACACACACACTCGCACACACACTCACTCACGCCCTCACTCGAACACTCCCACACACACACACACACACACACACACACACACGCACACACACACACACACACACACGCACACACACACAGACTCACACACGCATATGCACACTCATCTTGAGGAAGTCTCCCGCGGGAGCCTAGTCCGTGAGTGAATCGAAGGGAACTGCCGAGCGAGAACCCCTCCCGATGGGGCCCGCGACTCGTGTCAGTAATCCGAGGCGGCCATCCTCAAACCTGCAACTGTCGTCACCTGTGGGCTCGTGCGACTTGAACGTTGAGGAAGTCTCGAACGGGAACCTCGTGTGTGAGTGAATTGCAAGGAAGTCTCGAACGAGAGCCCCTTCCCTTTGGGGCCCGTGCTTCATAATAGTCATCCGAGGCGGCCATCCTCAAATGTGTAGCTGGCATCGTGCTGGGGTTCCTCAGGCTTGAATCTTGAGGACGTCGCGAACAGGAGCTCAGACTGTGAGCAGATCGAGGGGAGGTCTCGAGCGGTAGCCCCTCCCCATGGGGCCCGCGCTGAACGTTCGCAGTCCGAGGCGGCCTTCAAACCTGCAACTTTCTTCACTCTGGGGCTCCTGAGGCCTGAACATCGAGGAAAACAGGAGCGGGATCTTCGTGTGCGTGCGACTTGCGAGGAGGTCTCGGGGGGGAGCGTCCTCCCTATGGGGCCCGTGCTTCACGTTAGTCGTCCGAGGCGGCCATCCTCAAGCCTGTAGCTGTCGCATCGCTCAGATTCTTGAGGCATGAATCTTGAGGAAATCTCCAGCGGGAGCCTCGTCCCGAGTGAGCGAATCGCGAAGAAGTCTCAAGCGGGAGCACCTCCCAACGGGGCCCGCGCTCCGTGTTAGTAATCCGAGGCGGCCATCCTCAAGCCTGCAACTGTCGTCACTTTTGTGGGCTCTTGACACTTGAATGCTGAGGAAGTCTCGAGCGGGAACCTCGTGCGCGAGTGAATTCCGAGGAAGTCTTGAGCAAGATCCCCTTTCCTCTGAGACCCGTGCTTCATGTTAGTGATCCGAAGCGGCAATCCTCTAACCTGCAACGGTCGTCACCATTGACCTCCCGAGGTCTGGACCTGGGGGAAGTCTGGAGCGGGAGCCTCATCTGCAAGTGAGTCGAGAGGAGGTCTCAAGCGGGATCCCCCTCCCTTTAGGGCCCGCACCTCATGATACCCAGTCCGAACGGGTCATCAGAACCCTGTCCTGTAAATGTGGTCACGTGGGCTCCTGAAGCCTGAATCTTAAGAAAGCCTCGAGCCAGAGCCTCGTCTGTGAGTGAATCTCACTGACGTCTCGAGCGGGAGCCCTCGGAGTGCCTCAGAAGGCCACAGGAAACCGGCGACAGAAGGCCCCAGAGCCACCAGGAAGCCCTAAGAGGCTAGGAGGCAGCGGTGAGACCCTGGGAAGTCCCAGGAGTACCCCAGGCCCCAGGAAGCCCCAGGAGGCCCCAAAGGCTCCAGGAGGCCCAAGGAGGCTACAGAAGGTAATAGGAGGCCCAGGCAGGAGGCCCGAAGAGAATGCAGGAGGAGGCCAGAGGAGGATGAGAAGGAGGAGGCAGGATGGGGAGGAGGAGGCATGAGGAGGAGGAGGAGGAGGAGGAGGAGGACAAGTGCAAACCCAAGACGCATTAACGGTGTTGCGGTAAGCCCTCCCTCCCAGCTCCCTCTTCATAGACCCCCATACGAGTTCATGTTCACTGCGGGAAATGATCAATCGGAAGACAAACCGATTGAGAATCCTCAGTCGCACCTATAGAGAATGCATGAGACGTCAGCGCCGTGGCGTCCAGACAATCGTAAACCGTGCCAGAACCAAGTTCTTTGTACTTCGACGCAACGAATCACTGTGACTGATGCGTCCTGACAATTCAAAACCGTGCCAGAACACAATCCCTGGGAATTCAACCATACGAAGCCTTGAAACTGCTGTGAATGTGTAAGACGAGTGTGCGCGGCGCAAAAGCGAGAGCCACGTTTTGAAAAAGAGCCGCCCTCCATTCGTGAAACAGCTGCAAGCTTCTGCGACGAATGCGAGCTGCGCAGAGGCGAATGCCACACTTTGAAAAGGAGCCGCCCTCCATCCGCGAAGTTGTTGTCAACGTTTAAAAAATTACCCTGGCGACGTACCCAACCCCTGCGCAATGCGGGGCAGGAGTAGCTCGGGAGATCTGACGAAAAGACGGCGACGTGACATGGACGCATATACTTTTGCAAGCGGCATTCGGGAGGTTCGCAGGTCCCCAACCAAGGGAAAAACGATGAGTAACTAATAGAACCCCTGAGTCACTACGGAAGACGCAAGGTCCAAAAGGAGAGTGCGGACAAGGGGCTTGAAACGTCGGCGGGGCAGCAACAACCTGGCATGGCCGCCCACCAACAGCATTCGAAAGTGGCCAGCCCACCAACAGACCTCGAAAGTAGCAACAGTTTCGCAGATCGCAGCCCCCCAGGGACGGCGAGGTCTACATCAGGTCTGCGCGGTGCCTCACTCCGCTGGACATACCAGCAGCCGTCGAAAGTGGCGACAGATTCGCAGATCGCAGCCCCCCAGGGACGGCGAGGTCTACCTCAGATCTGCGCGGTGCCTCACTCCGCTGGACCCACCAGCAGCCGTCGAAAGTGGCGACGGTTTCGAAGATCGCAGCCCCCCAGGGACGGCGAGGTCTACCTCAGATCCCCGCTGGACCGACCAGCAGCCCTCGAAAGAGGCGACAGTTTCGCAGATCGCAGCCCCCACAGGGACGGCGAGGTCTACCTCAGGTCTGCGCGGTGCCTCACTCCGCTGGATCCATGAGCAGCCAACAAAAGTGGCGACATATTCGCAGATCGCAGCCCCCCAGGGACGGCGAGGTCTACCTCAGATCTGCGCGGTGCCTCACCCCGCTGGACACGCCAGCAGCCCTCGAACGTAGCGACAGTTTCGCAGATCGCAGCCCCCCAGGGACGGCGGGGTCAACCTCAGGTCTGCGCGGTGCCTCACCCCGCTGGACACACCAGCAGCCCTCGAAAGTGGCGACGGTTTCGCAGATCGCAGCCTCCCACCCCAGGGACGGCGAGGTATAACTCTGGTCTGCGCGGTGCCGCACGCCGCTGGACCCACCAGCAGCCCTCGAAAGTGGCGACAGTTTCGCAGATCGCAGCCCCCCAGGGACGGTGAGGTCCACCTCGGGTCTGCGCGGTGCCTCACCCCGATGGACCCACCAGCAGCCCTCGAAATTGGCGACAGCTTCGCAGATCGCAACACCCCAGGGACGGCGAGGTCTACCTCAGATCTGCGCGGTGCCTCACTCCGCTGGGCCCACCAGCAGCCCTCGAAAGTAGCGACAGTTTCGCAGATCGCAGCCCCCCAGGGACGGCGAGGTCTACCTCAGGTCTGCGCGGTGCCTCACCCCGCTGGACCCACCAGCCACCCTCGAAAGTGGCGACGGTTTCGCAGATCGCAGCCCCCCAGGGACGGTGAGGTCCACCTCGGGTCTGCGCGGTGCCTCACCCCGCTGGACACACCAGCAGCCCTCGAAAGAGACGACGGTTTCGCAGATCGCAGCCCCCCAGGGACGGCGAGGTCTACCTCAGGTCTGCGCGGTGCCTCACTCCGCTGGACCTACCAGCAGCCCTCGAAAGTGGCGACAGATTCGCAGAACGCAGCCCACCAGGGACGGCGACGTCGCTATGCTGGACCCCCCCAGCAGGCCTCGAAGGCGGCGACAGCTTCACAGATCGCAGCCCCCCAGGGATGGCGAGGTCCCCTTTGGGTCTGCGTAGGACGTCACTGTGCTGGACGCCCTCGGCAGCCCTCGAAAGTGGCGACAATTTCACAAATCGCAGCCCCCCAGGGATGGCGAGGTCTAATTTGAATCTGCATAGGACGTCACTATGCTGGACCCCCAGCAGCCCTGAAAGTGGCGACAGTTTCGCAGATGGCACCCCCCAAGGATGGCGAGGTCGAGTTTGAATCTGCGTAGGACGTCACTTTGCTGGACCCCCCAGCAGACCTCGAAAGTGGCGACAAGTTCACAGATCGCAGCCCCACAGGGATGGCGAGGTCCCGTTTGGGTCTGCGTAGGACGTCACTATGCTGGATCCCCCAGCAGTCCTCGAAAGTGGCGACAATTTCACAGATCGCACCCCCCCAAGGATGGCGAGGTCTGATTTGAATTTGCGTAGGACGTCACTATGCTGGACCCCCTAGCAGGCCTCGAAAGTGACGACAGTTATCACAGATCGCAGCCCCCCAGGATGGCGAGGACTAATTTGAATCCGCGCAGGACGTCACTGTGGTGGACACCCCAGCAGCCCGCGAAAGTGACGACAGTTTCACAAATCGTCGCCCCCCAGGCATGGCGAGGTCAAATCTGAATCTGCGTAGGACGTCACTGTGCTGGACCCCCCAGCAGGCCTCGAAAGTGGTGACAAATTCACAGATGCCCCCCCCCCCCCAAGGATGGCGAGGTCCCGCTTGGGTCTGCGTAGGAAGTCACTGTGCTGGACCCCCCAGCAGGCCTCGAAAGTGGCTACAATTTCACAAATCGCAGCCCCCCAGGGATGGCGAGGTCCCCTTTGGGTCTGCGTAGGACGTCACTGTGCTGGACCATCCAGCAGCCCTCGAAAGTGGCGACAGTTTCACAGATCGCAGCCCCCCAGGGATGGCGAGGTCCCCTTTGGGTCTGCGTAGGACGTCACTGTGCTGGACCATCCAGCAGCACTCGAAAGTGGCGACAGTTTCGCAGATCGCAGCCCCCCAGGGATGGCGAGGTCCCGTTTGGGTCTGCGTAGGACGTCACTGTGCTGACCCCCCAGCAGGCCTCGAAAGTGGCGACAAATTCACAGATCGCAGCCCCCCAGGGATGGCGAGGTTCCGTTTGGGTCTGCAGGACGTCACTGTGCTAGACCCCAGCAGTCCTCGAAAGTGGCGACTGTTTCAAAGATCGTAGCACCCCAGGGATGGAGAGGTCGAATATGAATCCGCGTAGGACGTCGCTGTGCTGGACCCCCAGCAGCCCTCGAAAGTGGCGTCAGTTTCACAGATCGCAGCCCCCTGCAGGCAAGACAGGAGGAGGCTGAAAAAAGGCGGGAGGAGGAGGAGGAAGAGGACGCGACCACTGTCCTCGATTCATAACGAATACCCAACCAAGGAGGGTTGGGAAAAAGAATGCGCGCGGCGCGAAGGCGCTGCTGCAGATTTCAAGTTTCAGGATCACGCACAATGATGGAGTCTCGTGCGAGAAACGACCGGCCTACCGACGCGTGTGGAGGTGCGACGAGGAGGACGACTTCATAAGGAAAAGGCATGGCGGGTGGTTCGGTTCGGCTCTCCTCGGAAGCAAAGCGCACCTCGACAGCCAGGGGGGGGGGGGGGGCGCAACTAATGAGCGGCACAGCCCAGGGCGCCCGCTCTGCGGGCGCCTTTTCCCCCAGGGACAAGGGGGGCAAAAGGAGGAAGGCAGGAGGAGGCAGGGGGAGGAGGAGGAGGAAGAGGAGCAGGAGGAGTCCGTAGCCACGGGAGGAGGCAGGAGGAGGAGGAGGAGGCCGGAGGAGGAAGAGGAGCAGGAGGAGGAAAAGGAGCAGGAGGAGGCAGGAGGAGGAGGAGGCAGGAGGAGGAGGGAAAGGAGGCAGAGGAGGACTCCGTAGCCACGCTGGCTCAAGCCGCCTGCCCGAGCTGGCCTACCCGCGGCAGAGGGCAGCACTCTGGCGACGCTCGAGCGGCCGCTCCCTCTGCGGGGCGGGCGGCCACGCCATCCCACCGGTGCATTTTGACCACGGGCCGCCACGCCCTCGTCAACGAGATGTGTTGGCGGCCTCGCGACAGCACACAGCATGGAAGTGAGTCCGAGGCTGCTCGATCCAAGAGGCGCAGGCCTCGAGGCCGTGGAGTTCACACCCTACGCCCGCGGGGTGCCACAGATGTTATAGAAAATGGATGCGCGGCGGTGGACAAACGTAGCGGCAGCAGGATGCACAACCATCTCCGGCACAACCATCCAGAGGATGCACACATTCAAATAGTTGGATTATCCTGCAGATGCAGCGCAGCAATCCACCTCTGATGACGCGGCCGCAACGCATGCCGAGCTGTCACAGCCTGCACGGCTTCAAGGCCGCACGCAGTTGGCATCGTTTCATTGGCCCTGGCATGTTTGCCTAAGCCGCCTTGAGCTGTGCAACACTGGCAAATTGGGGGGTCGTGGCGGGATTTGCAAGCACTGCTGGTGGCGGAGGACAATAACATACCGTGCGTGTCGACCGCTGCGAGGGTGTTGACCGCCAACACCTTCGGCCTCGGCACCATTTCAATACAGCTCGACGGGCATCGGGACATGTGCCCGAATCGGGCTCAGGGCATCAGGACCGAGACCATGTGCAATGTAGGCCTTCGTCAAGGGCCACACATGCTATGTGGGAGGTTCGGGTAGATGGGAGGGGTATACATGAGGGGGAGTCGTCCTTGCCACACCCAGACGCTGCAGCATACTCTTGAATATCTGCTGTTCCCAACTGTCTTGCATGTTTGGTTCTTGCCGACGGGCGCTGCTGCAGTACAAGAGCCTGACTTGTTACTTTCTTCAGCGCTGCGCTCCGAACGGTGTTGTGTCTCGCGTCGCTGCCACCAAGACGCGACGGCTCTAGCAAGCCCACGCTTGTCCACCGTAAAGAGGCAGAGGAGGAGGAAGCGTACCCCAAGCGGCCCTGGGGGGCCCCAGGAGGCTCCAGGAGCCTCCACGAGCAGGAGGCAGCGGGTCGAGACAAGCAGGCCGCCGAGCAGTAAAAAAACTACAAGTTCTCTGGCGGCGCAGGCGGAAAAAAAAGCGGTGGATGTTGCCCGCTGCACAGATGCTACGACACCGATCACACTGGCGAGACAAGTCGCCTGCCTACAGCATCGTACAACACACAGGATGCATGTTCTCCATCTCCAGAGGATGGACGCCAGAGACTCCGAGAGGATCGAGGAGGCGCCAGGAGGAGGCAGGAGGCTTAAGGAGGATGCGGCAGGAGGATGCCAGAAGAGGAGGCAGGAGGAGGAGGAGGCAGGAGGAGGAGGAGGCAGGAGGAGGAGGAGGAGGAGGAGGAGGAGGAGGAGGAGGAGGAGCCCTCGGAGGCTCTGAGGGGCCCCAGGAAGCCCCAGGAGGCTCGGTGGGGCTCCAGGAAGCTCCAGGAGGAGGCAGGAGGCCCACGAAGGAGGAGGCCAGAGGAGGAGGCCAGAGGAGGCCAGAGGAGGAGGAGGAGGAGGCCAGAGGAGGAGGGGGAGGAGGAGGAGGAGGAGGCAGGAGAAGAAGGAGGAGGCAGGAGGCGGGAGGAAGAGGAGGCATTGGGGAGGAGGAGGCAAAAAGAGGAGTAGGCAGGAGGAGAAGGCGGAGGCAGGAAGAGGCAGGAGGAGGAGCAGGCAGGAGAAGGCCGCAGGAGGTAGGAGGGGCAGGAGGAGATCCCCCGGCGAGCTAAAAAGATTATCATGAGGGATCCTACCATCGGAAGCCTTCTGGGCACGAAGCGTGCGAGGCTTGTGCCGAATCCGGTGGGAGGAACGCTCCAACTGGGACCGTGGGCGGAGCTCCCTAAGGGGCACGGAACCTGAGCGGGGATCACCTATGGGCTGCATGCGAAGGCCCCCAGTGGGATCGTAGGGGTCGTTCTGGGTCCCAGACGTACAAGTTCCTCATTTCCTTCACACGGGGTCCCCGGAAGTCCCGACGACCCTTTCCCCGGGGCGGGCGTTTCCTCCCGAGCTGTGCTCCCACGGCCCCCGGGGCCAGCGAGGGCCCCCAGGCGCCCAAAACGGCCAAAAACCTCCCGTCGCGTTCTGTTGTCATGACGCGAAAACGCCTGGGATGGTCGACCTCGGCGCGGCGGCGTCGACGGCGCCGATGAGCGACGACGACGACGACGACGGCGACGGCGACGACGACGACGACGACGACGGCGACGACGACGGCGACGACGAGCGACGCGAGGGGTGTGCCGAATCGGCGAGGGGGCCACGTGCGGGTGCGCCCCCGCGGGGGCCGCAGGTCGACACCCCCCCCGGTGGGGCCGCGGCTCTCGCGAGGAGCGCGCCGAGAGGGTTGGACGCCCTGCGCTGCCCGGGATAACTGCGGTCCGGGGTAAGGAGGAGGAGGAGGAGGAGGAGGAGGAGGAGGAGGAGGAGGAGGAGGAGGAGGGAGGGGGGGGGCGTCGAGCTCCCCACCGCCTGCGCCTCGCCGATCGGGGCCTGGGCCCTCCTGCCCCGCCACGTGCCCCGCCTGGGGGCCCCGCCGCCCCGGGGGCCCGCGGCCGCTGCGCCGGTCCAGGTCAAAAACCCTAAGAAGGATGCGCGGTAAGGACGCAAGACCCTTGGAAGCCGAAGTTGGGATTTGGGGGGCGGCGGACGACGAAAACCCCTAGGGTACCCTGACAAGCGGGCAAGCGAAAGAGGCCAAGGACGAGCCGCAAGAGCAAGGAAGAGCAAGGACGCAAGGGTACCCTGAGCAGAGTCGCGCGTCCTTCTTAGGGTTTTTGACTGTAACTGCGGTCCGGGGTAACTCTGGTTTGGGCCCCCGAGGCGCCAACCTGTAGCTACCCCGGATTGCCCCCGACCCCGATGGCTCGGGGCTCCGGAAGGGGCGGGAGGACCCCGAGCAGACTTTCCCCGCCCGTGGCCGCAGGTGAAGAGCTCCCTACTGGGAGCGCGACCCTCGCGAGGGGTGTGCCACAGTGGGGGGGGGGGGCGGCATGCAAACTTTCCCGCGGTGGCCGCAGGTGGAGATCTCCGCATCGGGGAGCGCGGTCCTCGCAAGGGGTGCGCCAAAATGGGCGGGTGACCGCCACGTAAACGCGCCCACTGGGGCCCTCGGTGGAGCTTCCTGGCCATGAACACGTGCGAGGGGTGTCCCGAAGCGGACGGGGGGGCACCGTGTGGATGCATCCACTGGCGCCGCAGGTGAGGCTCCCGGTGGAGCCAAGATGCGTGCAGAGGGGAGCGTCGACAGGGAGCCGCCCGGCAAGCAGACATCGCAACGCGGGCCTTCGGTGGAGCTGCCGGTGGGGCCGCAAAGTGCGTGCTCCGCGGAGGTGGAGCCGCCCAGCATGTGGACATCGCCACGGAGGCCTTCGATGGAGCTCCACTTAGGGCCGACGAACTTCTGAGGGGTGTGCCGAAGTGGAGCCGCCAGCACGCGGGCATAGCCACTGCGGTCATTGGTCAAGCTCCCTGTGAGGCCACGAAGGGTGCGAGGGTTGTGCTGGCGCTGCGGATTCTGAACGAGGACCCAACAGCACGAGACGGTCGGAGAAAAACGTCTGGCGGAGGGACACATCCCTCCAGTCGAATATTTGTTCTGGAGAACCTTTCGGCCGAAAACTGGTTCTGGAAACCCCTACATCCAGCCGATCAGTTCGCCAACTGACAGAATTCCTGCAGCCGGAGAAGACGACCCAGCAGATGAAAAGCTGTTTTGGACAACCACCTGGTGGAACGAAGACCAAAAACTGTTAGCCGAAGTGCTGTTCTGAAACGCAACTGCCAGCGGAATGGTCAAAACAACTCCAGCCGAAGTCTTGTTATGAAAAAACGTATGGTGGGCAACCTCCAGCCGAAAGTTGCATTTAAGAATATATATATATATATATATATATAAATATGGCGGAGAGAAATGCATCAGGCCAACTGATCTTTCTGGTCATGCTCTGCTGCGGACAGGGGAAACTATCTTGCCGAGAACTCTGTCAGAAAAAAATGTTGCGGATTGACAAAGACTCCTGCCGATTGATTATTTATGAACGGCTTTCCGCAAACCTGGCCAGATATGTTCGCTGCCAAAAACACTCCGGCTGAAGGAATGGTCCTCAGGCCGAAGGGGGCTTTCTGAAAAACTCTCCAGCGGAGGGGCAAATGACTCTGGCCGAAATGGTACATGCAAAAGCCATCTCAATCCAGCCGAAGGAATCCTGCCGAGGGGGAGGGGAACTGCCACCCCCTTCTGCCTGGGTGAACACACCATTGATGACCCCGAGGACGGCGAAGCCGACCGTGAGCTTGTGGAACAGGCAAAGAACCATAAATCACTCGCTCACATTCTCCATTAGCAAACGGCAAACGGGAGGCCAGTTCGCCAGCGTCATCTCGAAGGTGCTGAGCAGCGCTCGGGAGAAGGTTCCGAAATACTCGAAGGTCGCCTTCTTCTCAGCTTCGTCGTGGTCGAAAGGGAAATAAAACTCTTCCAGGAGCTGGTTGATGACAAAGGCGACCAGCACCTGGATCATCAAGAGCAGCACGCAGGACCAAGCGAGGACGATAAGGCTGCTCTTAATCGCGGTGGTCATGAGAAACAGCGCGTCAAAGCTTCGTATCTGCCTCACCAAACGCACCAGGCGCAGCAGACGGGCCAGGCGGGCCAGTCGGAGGGCAGTGGTGTTCTCCAGGTTACCCTTCAGCACGGAAGACATCTCGACAAGCCAGAAGAGGACCACCATGAGGTCGAACACATTCCAGTAGAGATGGAAGAACGTGCTGCGCAGAGCGCAGAGCTTAATAGACACCTCCAATGCGAAGATCACACCGAAGCAAACGCTGATCACGTTCAAAATCTGATTGGCTCCTGGCCAAGGGTCTGGGTGATAGGAATACCTGCGGTACTCGAGTTGATTCCCGCGCACGAGCCCAGAAAACTGCACCTCGAAGGCCATCTGAATACTATTCAGCATGATGATCACGCCCATTTTAGGAGGCCACATGCGAACCCTACCTCTACCCCCCACGACTTCTGAGGGGGGAGGGTGACGTTCCCTTCGCTCGGGAGCTCCCGAGCGAAGTGAACCCCACCCTCCCCCCTCAGAACTCGTGCGGGGTTAGGGGTAGGGATCGCCTGTGGCCCCCCACATGATCACTTCGAAGCGCGTGCTGTCGACGAACTCGGCCCACTGCCCCCTCCGGGGGCTCCTCCTCGACTCGCCGCCCTTCCAGAGCACGGTGGTGACTCGTTCCTGCACGTCGTTTGCGCTCATGACGGACACCACGCCCCTGTCGTTGCTGTACGAGCGCCTCGAAGGCCTGCTCTTTGCAGCCGCGGCCGACTTGTGGCACACGGGCCCGGCTGTGCCCTCTGGCGACTTGGGGCGCTCGGGCTCGGTCGGAATCGCCGGCGGACTGCAGGGCTCGGACTCGGGGCCGGCTGCTTTCTGCGGGCTCGGCCGCACGAGGAGCCGGGGCGAGCCGACCGGCGACGGGAGCGGCCCCCCCATGCTGCAGGCCGACCCCTTGCTGCCGGCCGGCCGCGCATCTCCTCGGCTGTCCCGGTCGACGACCTCGCCCTGCGAGGCGCGGTGCAGCGCGAGGACCGACGTCCGGACCGACGGGGCCCTGGCGGACTGGCGCGCGCTGGCCGGCGCCGTGACCTTCGCGTCCGACAGATCACTCGGCCGATCACGTCACCCGATCGCGTACCGTCGGCTCGTGTCAGAAACATGCGCGACAAAGATGCCATGGGCCTTGGAAGGTCATCTCGAAGCTTTCTCGAGCGGGGCGCGGCCAACGGAAGTGGCCAATCCCCTGGGTCGTCCGCCCTCGGGGATGGACAGAACCCCCTTTAGCAAAACGTGGTTTAGTGAAAACGACCTCGGGCCCAAACCCGGCGGGCGCAAGCCTGGAAAATAACGGCCACGGCGCCCTCTCGAAAGCCGAAAACGGACAATTCACTAATCGACGTGTCACTGTTGGGGGTTCTGTCCAGCCCCGACGCCCCCCCTGTTGGCACTTCGCTTTCGCGTGATAACTCAGCCCTACGCAGCACTCCGGCAGCCGTTCGGGACGACCCGGGCAACCCCAGGACGCCCTCGGCGAGGCGCAGCCGCTGGAAGGCACCCCGAGGCTGGAAAACACCCGCACTCCCATTCCACGGCCTGGCGGCATTCCCGCCCCGGTCGCGCGATGGGTCGGTGATGTGAGACCAGGGCAAGTGGGTCGCCGAGGCTTTGCGGAGGCGCGGGTGGGAGGGCGGGCCGAAGACTCACTGGTGATCACAGTCTCATAGCCCGAATTGTTGTTTGATCGATTTGCTTCCTCTTCCCTGTGCAAGTTTACAATGTACGTATGATATGCAAACACACGAAGACGTGTGTACGCACTTTATGTGGCGACAACTGGCTGTGGGTGGGCGGGACGAACCGTTGCCCAGCCTTCGGGCCCGTACCCGGGTGGTGCAAGAGGCGCTGGTGCGCTCGGTTGCAGGGCCCGTGCCCGACATGCCATTTCCACCCATGGGCCTGTGCCCAGGGCGCCACGTGATGAGGTGCGCAAGAGACAGTGAACGAGGGGTATAAGATGAAGGATAAAGCCGCCATGCCGCTTGCAAGCGCAAACCATGCTACGCGACAGTTGACCGATGACATAACGACCCAGAGGAAACCTTACTATAAGCGGGGGCAGCGCTGCAAGCCAAGCGAGGGGGCAGAAACGCACCTGCACATGCTCCTTTCCCGTGAAGCGTTTTCCCACGCGCGCGACGCAAGCGTGGCGCGCGGCGGAAAACACCCGCACTCCCACTCCACGGCCTAACGGCATTCCCGCGCTCGTCGCGCGATGGGTCGGTGATGTGATGAGACCAGGGCAAACGGGTCGCAAACGCTTCGCACCCCCCGCTGGGCGATCGTTTTCCGACCCATCGTCGCGATCGGCGCAGGGCGGGACCGCGTCGCCAAGTGGATTAGGCGACGACGCGGCCCTTGACGGGCCATACTTGCGAGGGAATATCTTTTACTCTGCATCAGAATGGCCAATGAGCAGCGACAGGGCTGCTGCCCCCTCGACCTGGTGGTCTCGGAGGTACTGCACAAACGCCGAACTGGTCCAGTCGCCCGCTCTGAGCAGCGTGGCCAGGCTGCCGCCGTCGTCACCAATGTCGCGGGCCATGCCCCTGCTGAGCAGGCGCGTGCCTGGCAGGGCTGCGTCCGAGAATCCTGACAGACGAGCGTGCCCCCGCATTGGCTGGGGAAAAGACCTGTGCTGTTCTCGTGAACGCCCGCGGGCGCCCCTGCTGTCGCGCCAAGGCAACAAGCGGCCGGTTGTGGAAAGCGCATAGCAGCCACCCGAATTGTCTACAGCAACACTCCCGCCGTATCGCCGCCAGGCGACGAGCAGGCTTTCTCCTGGCCAAAAAGATACTGAACGACGAATCATCCTCGAAACTGATCTGGGCGTGGTCCCCGTTAGGGGACGCACTCAGATGGCATTCTGAACATACAAAGGCGGCCAACCGCGTACAGCGCTGCCTGTTCGACGTCCCCCATCTCTTCAGCGCGCGCGACAAGCTGCCGGACCCGGGCGGCCTGCAGTGCAAGTCGCTGCCGAGGAGGATCCGCCAACTTGGAACTTCCTCAGTGGGCCTGCCGCACGGCGTCGGTGAACCAACCGTTGCGCAAGCGCAAGAAACGATGGGCCCAACGAAGATGCGTGAAGTACGTCTTCAGCGTGCCAGCCTGTCAGAACATTGCGATGTATCGGATTGCGTCTCTCCCTCTCTCTGTCGCTGGAAAGTGATGTTTCCGTCCGAGTGCATCCATGTAGGCTGCCCAACAGCGCACGCCAGCGATGTAAGAAGGTAGAGAACGGGCGATTGCTGCAAGCACGCTCCTCTGGCCAGCCTCGTCCAAAAGAGCGCCCCGCCTGCTTCCGGCAGCTGCCACGACAGCGATCGCCTTCTGGGGGGCCAGTCGATCTGTGACCAGGCGGCTCGGACCTGCCGCGCCCATACGCTCCGCGAACGTTTGCCGCACGAGTGTCTGTGCCATGGACTGCTGCTTACCATACTCGTACATGGCCTGTGCCACGACCCATCCGTTGTGCTGCTGCGGGGGTAGATCCGTCAGGCGAGATAGCCACCATACAGCGCCCGCGTCCTGCGGGGGCGGCCCCGCGACCAATTCAGCAAAGGCTTGCGCTCGTTCTGCCACCGGCGGGATGGAACGCGCCTCAGGGCGCTCCACGGGGGCAACCATTCCCTCAACATGTTCTCCGACGGAACTGGCGCCAGTGGAAGACTTCCGTTTCCTGTCGCCCAAATGCCCTCGCACGCCAGAACGTGCGGTAGCCCATGCCGCAGAAGTGAAAGGTGGAACGGCATGTTCGCCAGTGGTGTGCTCCACTGGGACGTGGAGCCGCCCGTGCGGCCTGGCCACCCACGCTGTCGACGTGAACGGAGGCACTTCAGCCATACCTCCGACTAACTGCGTGCGTCCTGGCTCGAGCCAGGGGCTGTCTGGAGCCAAGGCTCTGGAAACATGATCAACCAATGGATTCCGCTTGGTGCCTGCCCATGGTGATGTACAATATGTTACGTGCACTTTCCGGTCCTGTTGCTCATGTTCCATCTACTGCCACTCTTGATTTTTACACGCGCCCACCAAGAATTCAACCTTTTATGCGCCGTTTCACTGTGTACTGACACGTTGCACGCTTGGCCATTGCCACGCCTACGATCACCGAATGTGCGCAAATGCATGTGCAGTTGAAGCTAGATGTATGCCTTGTATCGGCCACTCGCTCGGCCGAGGCCTTCGCAAGTTGGCCGGACACGTGCACTTCAGCTCCAGGCCGACAAGACGCCCCCACCAAGGAAGGACAAAGCACCGGGCGGGTGGCCACGGGAGACTTCCGAAGACGCCCCTGGCGCAGGAGCGGCCTGCCGAAAGCAGGCCCGTGAAGCCACACGAGCCGGATTGGCCCCTGGGGTCCCCCAGGACGGAAACAATGAAAGGGGCCCTGGGACACACAAATAAATATACACAAAGAAAATGAATTTCCCCATATTTTCCCATATGTTCTGGGTTTGTGGCTTCCCCCCCACTTCCCATAGTTTCCCCTATTTTCTGGGGAATCGACGATGAATTGTGTCTCTGTGTTTTTTTCCCTCCTGAAACAATGCGAAGGAGGAGGAGGCAGGGAAACACACCGCGCGCGCGACGTGCCCGGCACAAATCCTTGCGCGGAGGCACCGCCTGGTGCCGCATCCCCCCGACGACGACGACGACGACGACGTAGACCACAAGGGCACAGTCTCGCCTCCTTTTATCTCCTCGTCCTCCTCTCCTGGCCGGCGGCTCCCTCGACCCAGGGCCCAGGGGGCACCCCCCCTCGCAGGAGCAGCAACGGAGTTCCAACGACGATCGAACAGGTTGGAGACGCAACTGTGCACGACAACGGCTTTGCAGTTGCGTGCAACACGCTCTGCAGAAATCGACACGTGGATGTACCGGCCAATCCGCTCACAATGGGCGTGCCAGCCCATCCGCTATCGTTTTTTCTTGTATTTTTTTTGGGGGGCGGTCCAGGGGCCAAAGCAAGACAAACAACCGCGTGGTTTGGTACAACAGCGTTCTGGACACTGTATCCCATTTTATGGGATTACTCATGCCTCAACCAGCACGGGAACTCGCAGCTACGCGCGCGGGTACAGCAGCCCACACACGGCAGGGGTTCCCACAGCTTGCGTCGAAGTCAGCATTGGGCATGTAGGCTCGACGGGGGAGCCTGCTCCACAAACGCCGAATCGGGTTTTTCGCCTCCCCCCCAAGACTTCGGACACCGAAGCAGATTCGACCATCCCCGACTGGACCAAGAAAAGGGCGGGGCAGGGAAGGAGGGGGGAAAGGCAGGGCGGGTGACAGGCGAGGAGGACGACGCGGACGACGACAACACCAACCAACAAGAACACCAACATTAACAACAACAACAACAACAATCATTTTACCCGAACGCTCAGTGTTCTCACCAGTGCCAGGGTTTTCATACGACGCCCGCCAATACCCCCACTTTGTGGGGGGGCCGGTTCAAGCTCTACCACATTTCCAAACGACTCTTCGCCACCACCCACACCCAGCTTCCCGCCCTATGACGTTCGGACACTTCACTTCGTGGCATGCGGACGACCGTGGCTACTACACTGGCGCATGGTTTCAATGACTTCTTGTGGTAACATCTTGTGGAAACTAGCTTAGTATACGACGACGACGATTTGAAGGGCCTACGGTGCGAAAAATGATTTTATGTTGCGCGGTGCTAAAATTCCTACGAAACCCAATGGTTTTTGAAGATTTCGGCGTGCGCACGGAAAGAAAAAACGAATGTGTCCCGCATGGTATTATTTGACAGGGATGATGGCCCTGGCAGGTGCGCAACCGTTGTTGGAGAAGTTCGAAGCACGTGAAGAAGTTGATCGCAAAAGCCCGTTTGACAGAAATGTTTAAAAAAGTTGGGTTTCCTGCAAATCCGCAAGAGCGCGCGGGATGAAATTGTGACACTTTAAAAAAAAAAAAAAAAAAAAAAAACATTGGTTTTTTGATGTTTTTATGTTGAAATCGCTACGAACACTAAGGTTTTGGAAGGATTTCGTCTTGCGCGCGCGAATGTCCACTTTACCTTATTTTTTGCAAGGGATTCTTGAAGTTTGGTTATTTTAGAACAAGAAATTTCATTTTATAGTGTTTTTTGCAAGGGACAGCGGGGGGGAACAAAACAACCGGATCTTGATGACATCGTATTACCTGAGGCTTCCTCACGAAAATGATGAAAATGTAGCTGCGGCCTAGGCGCGGCGAGGGGGTCGCGCACCAGGGGTCCCAACAATAATTATTCTTTAGAATAAATAATGTTCAACAACAACAACAACATCAACAACAACAACAACAACAACAGCAACAGCAACAGCAACAGCAACAGCAACAGCAACAGCAACAACAACAGCAACAGCAGCGGCAGCAACACCAACAACAGAAACAGCAGCAACAACAGCAGCAACAACAACAGCAGCTGCAGAAACAACGACAACCACAACAACAGCAGCAGCAACAACAACAGCGAAAACAACAAGAACAACAACAACAACAATACCAACAACAGCAGCAGCAAGAAGAAGAAGAATAACAATAACAACACCAAGAACAGCAACAAGACCAAACACACTAACAACGACAATGAAAACAACAACAACAACAACAACAACAACCACAACAACAACAACAGCAACAACAACCACAACAACAGCAATGACAACTACAACAACAACAACAACAGCAACAACAACAACAGCAACAACAACAACTATAACAACAACGATAGCAGCAACAACGACAACAGCAACAACAACAACAACAACAATTACTAGCACGTGGGGACACTCCGTTCTCACCAGTGCCAGGGTTTTCATAGGAGGCGGGCAATACCCCCACTTTGTGGGGGGGCCGGTTCAAGCTCTACCAAATTTCCAAACGACTCTTCGCCACCACCCACACCCAGCTTCCCGCCCTATGACGTTCGGACACTTCACTTCGTGGCATGCGGACGACCGTGGCTACTATTCAGGGCCCCGCGGCCGACGACGACGGCGTGCGCGCGCGAAGAAAAAACGAATGTGTCCCGCATGGTATTATTTGACAGGGGTGATGGCCCTGGCAGGTGCGCAACCGTTGTTGCAGAAGTTCGAAATGAAAAAGTTGCTCGCAAAAGCCCGTTTGACAGAAATGTTTAAAAAGTGTTGGGTTTCCTACGAATCCGCAAGAGCGCGCGGGATGAAATTTTGACATAAAAAAAATCAAAACAAAAAAAAAAACTTTGGTTATTTGATGTTTTTATGTTAAAATCGCTACGAAAACTAAGGTTTTGGAAGGATTTCGTCTTGCGCGCGCGAATGTCCACTTTACCTTATTTTTTGCAAGGGATTCTTGAAGTTTGGTTATGTTAGAACAAGAAATGTCCACTTTAGCTTATTTATTGCAAGGGAAAGCGGGGGACAACAAAACAACCGGATCTGGTACACATCGTTTTGCCTGAGGCTTCCTCACGAAAATGATGAAAACGTGGCTGCGGCCTAGGCGCGGCGGGGGGGTCGATGCTACCGGGGGTCAGACAATAATTATTCTTTAGAATTAATTAAGTTCAACAACAACAACAACAAACAACAACAACAATTACTAGCACGTGGGGACACTCCGTTCTCACCAGTGCCAGGGTTTTCATAGGAGGCGGGCAATACCCCACTTTGTGGGGGGGCCGGTTCAAGCTCTACCAAATTTCCAAACGACTCTTCGCCACCACCCACACCCAGCTTCCCGCCCTATGACGTTCGGACACTTCACTTCGTGGCATGCGGACGACCGTGGCTACTATTCAGGGCCACGCGGCCGACGACGACGGCGTGCGCGCGCGAAGAAAAAAACGAATGTGTCCCGCATGGTATTATTTGACAGGGATGATGGCCCTGGCAGGTGCGCAACCGTTATCGCAGAAGTTCGAAAAAGTTGCTCGCAAAAGCCCGTTTGACAGAAATGTTTAAAAAAGTGTTGGGTTTCCTACGAATCCGCAAGAGCGCGCGGGATGAGATTTTGAATTTTTTTTGTTGAAAAACCATTAGTTTTTTGATGTTTTTATGTTGAAATCGCTCCGAACACTAAGCTTTTGGAAGGATTTCGTCTTGCGCGCGCGAATGTCCACATTACCTTATTTTTTGCAAGGGATTCTTGAAATTTGATTATATTAGAACAAGAAATGTCATTTTATAGTGTTTTTTGCAAGGGAAAACGGATTACAACAAAACAACCGGATCTTGATGACATTGTATTACCTGAGGCTTCCTCACGAAAATGATGAAAATGTAGCTGCGGCCTAGGCGGCGCAGGGGGGCCGTGCACCAGGGGCCCCAACAATAATTATTCTTTAGAATTAATAATGTTCAACAACAACAACAACAACAACAACAACAACAACAACAACAACAACAACAACAACAACAACAGCGATGAAGAACTTCACGCTTTCCAAGCGCGCGGCGGCGGTCGCCTCCGAGGTATCTGCAAGGGCGTTCGGTTCCGTGCACCCACGCGTGCTGCAGCATGCTGCAAGGAACGACCACAGAAAACGGAAAGATCTCACAGGACTACTCCGGATCTCATAACAATGGGGGGGGTCTGCTTCTGGGGGGGGATCTAACGGGCTTCGTCAAACACAATTGTGGGGGGGTCTCGATTTTGGACCCTTTGTTGCCTGTCTGGGGGGGGTCTACTTGGGGGGGGTCCCAGACAGGCCGTCAAACACTTTTTTGACCCCCCCCCCAGTATTAGAAGATTTGGACTAACCTGTGTGCTTCAGGGGTGCTCCGTTCCCATGAATCAAAGGCCCGCGCCAACATGTGGGAAGGACCACTCCTGCAGGTTCGACGGCGACGGCGAGCCGTTGCCCAGCCGTCGGGCCCGTGCCCAGATGGTGCAAGAGGCGCTGGTGCGCTCGGTTGCAGGGCCCGTGCCCGACATGCCATTTCCACCTGTGGGCCCGTGACCAGGGTGCCACATGATGAGGCGTGCAACAGACAATGAAAGAGGGATATAAGATGAAGGATAATGCGGCCATGCCGCTTGCAAGCGCAAACCATGCTACGCGACACTTGACCAATGGCATAACGACCCACAGGAAACCTAACTATAGGCAAGGGCGGCGCTGCAAGCCAAGCGAGGGAGCATACACACACACACACACACACACACACACCTGAACATGCTCCATTCCCGTGAGGCGTTTTCCCACGCGCGCAACGCAAGCGAGGCGCGCGGCGGAAAACCGCTGGGTCGATGGTTACGCTTCCCGTGAGTCCATCCCGGGCGGGGTGGGCGGGGTGGGCACATCGGCGGGGGCGGGGCTGTCGGGCCCCGATCGGCGATCAGTGGGCGAGTGGCGGTCGATGCGTTCCCCCTTGCACTCCCTCCCCCCCCCCCCCCCTCGTCGCCCCTGAGCTGAGGCCGTGACCGACGAACTCGCGGACACCGCGCCCTGGCCGAGCGCCTGGGCGTCGACCCGCTCGACCTCCGGCTCCGCCTGGCGGCCGAGCGCGCGGAGGCCCGTCATCACCACGGCGGGGAGGCGCAGGGCGCCTGCGCGGCGAGCGCCCCAGCCCTCCACCTTTGGCCGCGCAGCCGAGGGGGGTGGGGGGGGAAGGAAAGGGAAGGCCTCCTCGAGGGAGGCTGCCTCGTGGAAGCCGCGCCTCCCAAGAAGCAGGGGCGCTTCTACGAAGGGCCTTCCCCCCTCTCCCTATCCCCCCTTCTGCGCGTGGCCGACGCCTGCGCCACTAGCGCCCCGTGCGTCCGGCCCAGCTCCCTGTCCAGCGCCTCACGGCTCTCCTGTGGGAGGGCGCCAGCTGCGGCGACCCAATGGGGTGCGGTTTGCGCAAAAAAGGGCGCGGTCTGCAGCGCGCACCCTGGGAGGCGGGCGAGGTCCTCGACAGAGTTCTCCGCCGCTCCCCGAGGAGGCCCGACGAGGACAACGCGGTGCCCCCCCAATCCCCAACGACGCAGATCGCAAACCGCACCCCTCGGCGTGACCGCACCTCCTGTAGCCCCCGACGACTGTACACCTGCACAGCTCCTGGCCAGGCTCGCCCCTGGGCCCAGGCTCGGAGAGCACGCGCACACGCCGATCCGGGGTCCAGCAGCGGCCCGGCCGGGATCGGTGCACGGTCGGGCACTCTTGCTCCGCGTGCCACGGCGGCCCCCGGCGGCACGCTGTGCCCTGCGAGCGGGTAGCGTGCCGCTCCGCTCCGCGGGGCGGGAGGCCTCGCGAGGCTCGGGCCGTCGACGCTCGGGCACGGGGACGTGGAGAGCGCCGTCACGCCGAAGCCCGGTGGGCCAGAGCCACCAGAGCGACACGCTGACCAAAAAGTCCCGACCAGATCCACCCCCCAACGTTGTCCCTGGCTTTTGAGACATAGCTCGGCTCTCCCGCCGCCGTGCGGGACGGCCCTGGCACCCCCAGAACGCTCTCGGCGTGGCGCACCCGCCGGAAGGCATCCCGAGGCTGGAAAGCTGCCGAGGGCCGACGAATACGCATGAAGACCTCGAACCTCGAACCTCGAAGCCAGAGTTCCCGGCCGTAGTTAGTGCCCTCCGATCCTGGTGGCTCCTCTCCAGGGCGGACCGCACCGCCCGCCGCTCCTCCGCGAGCGCCTGCGCGAGCCACTCGGGAAGTTCCTCCGAGGCGGCGGCGCCAGCGCCCGCTCCGCCGCGCGCGCGGGCAGACTCCTCTCACGAGCGGCGAACACACCCGTGTCCAAGCCCTCGCGGTCTGGATTCCAGGGCGCGATCCCGCGGATACGCGGTCGCACGGATGCGTTCCGCGCGGGGCATCCATGACAGAAATGCCCCGTATCCGCGGGGCTACGGCCCAGGGGCCTGGCCCGCGAGGCCGCGCACAGGGATCTGTTCCCTGCCCACGGTCCTCCTCGCCGGGGGTCGTTGCCCACGCGCTGGCGCCTGGGGCGGCCATGCGGGGCGCCCTTCCTTTAGGGCAGCGCCAGGGTGGGGGCCAGCTCTGGGGGGGGGGGGGAGGGAACCGTCGACCTGACATCGGCGACACACCGCCCATACGTCGGTGGCAGGCCCTCGACGGCGCATCCGCATGGCCCTGGGCGGGGTAGGCCCACGGGCCCCTGCCGGCGATCCACGGGCGACGGCGGGTCGATGCACTCCCCCCCCGTGAGCCCACGGCGGCCCCGGCGGCACGCCGTGCCCTGCGAGCGGGTAGCGTGCCGCTCCGCTCCGCGGGGCGGGAGCCTGCGACAGGCTCGGGCCGTCGACGCTCGGGCACGGGGACGTGGACGGCGTGTCGCGCCGAAGTCGGGATCCACCAATGGGGGGGGGGGACCCTGAGGGGGGGGGCATGAGCTCGATCCGCTGGTGCGCATTACTGCCGCAGACAGATGCCCCCCGCATGCCCCACCGATCGGCACCTATCGGGAGCTGCCGGCGGCTGGGGGGCATCTGTTGTGGGCGGTTCGGTGCAAAACCGATCGAACTCTCTCTCTCTCTCTCTCTCACACACACACCGGGGTACATACACACACCCTTTGCGGGATTCCGCCCAAGCGCGACCGGCCAGAAGCAGCCGAGCGA
>CAUYUJ010001780.1:1401732-1404232 GCA_963575745.1 Prorocentrum cordatum
TCCTCCTCCTCCTCCTCCTCCTCCTCCTCCTCCTCCTCCTCCTCCTCCTCCTCCTCGAGGGAGCGGGTACGAGCATGTTCGCCGCCGCTCGTGAGGGGGGGCGGGCGCGCGCCACGCGCGCCGCGGGCGCGAGGAGAGGGGCCACGGGTCGGCCAGGCCGGATGCCGCGAGCAGCGGGGGAGTACTGGCACGATACGGCGAGGGCATCGGACAGAAAGAGCCACTGGATAAGGGATCCAGGGTCTGGAAGCCCGTGGAACTCCAGTCGTGGAGTGGCTCTGGATATCACCGCCGCCCTCATCAGATAAGGAATCACGAAGGGTCGGAAGCCTCCCAGGCACATTCGTCCACCAACGCCCCCGCCGCCCCCCCCCCAAGGTTCGGGCCCATCCCCCCACCCCCTCTGCGGCTTAGAAGGGGGCTGGCCCGGGTCGCAGATCGCACGTTTCGCTTGCAAGGATCGAACCGGTCGAATCGAGCCGCATCCGCGGAGGAGGATACATAGTCACAAGTAGGGGTGCGCGACCGAATCGGTTGATGCCGCGCGCAAGCATCGGCAGGCGTCGTATCGATCGAACCATAAACAGCCCTGATCATCCCTCCCGTTCCATATTGGTGTCTTTTTCAGCCTTGAGAGAACGAAGGTTTCCACCACCATCAACCTCTGGGCCCCAGGTGGGGAGAGAGAGAGAGAGATCAAAAAAGAAAGAAAGAGAGAGAGAGAGAGAAAAAAAAAAAAAAAAAAAAAAAAAAAAAAAAAAAAAAACGAGAGAGAGAGAGAGAGGGATATGTGCATGCATATATATATATATACACATATATATATATATGTATGTATGTATAGATATGTGTGTATGCACACTGATATGTATGCATACACATGTGCACACTGAATCGTATGTATATGACTGCCCACGGGGAGAAATGAAAACACATACACGCATTCCCTTTTCCATATTTCTATAATCTGGGACCCTGCGACCCCCCCCCCTAAACGTGACCCCTCCGGATCCTTGGCCCCAGGGGCACTCCGGACGCCGACGCCCTTGCAAACGGTCCGGCCGAAACCGGTCAGGAGGGCGGCCGGACGGCCCCGCGAGAGCCCACAGAGGCCCCAGACGCTCACCAGACGCCCGAAGACGACCCAAAGGAGACCCCCAAGAGGCACTCGAAACGCAAGAAGCATTGATTTCCTACGGTTTTTGCGTGATTTGTGGAATGCTCAGTTCTTCGGTGTTCCAAGCGTCCGAGACTGTCCAGGGGGCAAGAGCATCGCCCCAAATTCAACCAAGAGGGCTTCCAGGCAGTACAAGAGGAGCCCCAAGGCGGCCCAACAGGGCCCCAAGATGGCCCGAAGAGAGACCCATGACGGCCCACGATGGCCCCAAGACGCCCCCCGAATCATTCCAAATCGTGACCCAGTCGTTCAGGGCGACCGCGGTTGGAAGCAGGGTGGCCCGGGGAGGCCCCCAGTGGCCCCCAGAAGGAAGCCAGGAGGCTTCCAGAAGGTCCCAACAATCCCAACAATCCCTTACAAGAGGTCATCCTAGGATGAGCCTCCACAAAAAAAACTGAGGATGGTGGCGAATTCGCAGGGTAGGGCGAGAATGAGGAAGAGGAAGAGGGAAAATTAGGGAAGGATAACGAACAACATAATTACGACGATGATGCTTGAAAAGGCAACAATGAATTGTCGCTAAGTGTTCCGTTTTACCTGATTGCCTCTCTGTCTGCGAGCCAAACCTGCAGAACCAAAGTGTATGGCGCGAAGTGTCAATACAGTCTTGTATATTTATGGAATACACGGTATATACATAATTGAGTTTTATATGTATGTATACATACATACATATATACAAACATACATACATACATACATACATACATACATACATACATACATACATACATACATACATACATACATGCATGCATGCATGCATGCATGCATGCATACATACATACATACATACATGCATGTGGAAAGAGAGAGGGAGAGAGAGAGAGAGAGAGAGACAGAGCGATACGGAAGGGAAAGGAACCGAGAGAGAGAGAGAGAGACAGAGACAGAGACAGAGACAGAGACCGAGGGAGGTAGGGAGGGAAAGAGAGACCATGCCGATGCGGACTGTGCTGTCAGGGCGCCGCCTGGGCCAGCGGGGCGCGCGCCCAGCGCCTGCGGCTGGCGCCGCAGCGAATTGCGCCAAGGGACTGGAGTCGCGCTTGGCATGCATATGGACGCACGACAAATCAGCAGGCCTGCGCCCCGAGCCCTGAGCCTCGCGACAGCACTGGGAAACCCGTAGATGGTGGGGGGCGTGGCTGGATGACACTGGCGTGGTGCCTCCACGCCCGAGGACGGAACCCCCACGAAGCACCCCTCGCAGGGGCCAAACGCCTCCCAGGGTCAGCTTGCCGGGCTGGTGCAAGGGCGTGACCAGGGTGCGAGGAAGCACGCACAGACGCCCCACGCCCAGCGGAAGGACCGCAGGCCCGAGAG
>CAUYUJ010001780.1:1409232-1429232 GCA_963575745.1 Prorocentrum cordatum
GGGACAACCACGGGAAAACCACGGGACAACCTTGGGACAACCCCGCGTGCCACCGGACGGAAAGACATGTTTCCCCAATACCACCAGACCCCTACGGCGTAGGAGGTTTAGAGCGTTTCCTTCTTCCCCTTCGGGGAGGGGTTTTATCGCTGTTCCATATTAATAGACACCCCCTCCCCCACCAGACCTGTGACAAACCCGGAGCAATCCGGGCACACCCCCCACGATCCCGTGCAAAAAACCATACGAAGCGCACATGGCAGCAACATGTGGATCATGCGCGGACGCCCCATGTTCACTTCGCATTGGTTTTGACAAGGACGGCGGGGTGCCGAAACAGTGGCTGCTGTGTGATATGCAAACACCCCCCATCATCCCTTGCAAAAAGCAACACGGAGTGCACTGTGCACAGAAATCTGGATCATGCGCGGACGCCCCGCAATCACGTTGCATTGGTCTTTGACACTGACTGCGCGGGGGGGCCGCAAATCGCCTGCTAAGCGCAGGCGGCATGCTGCCGGCTGCGTGCAGGCCCACCACCCGTGTCAACACGCAGCACAGAGTACTCGCAAACCTGCATTGGTTTTTGACAGGGATGGTGGAGCGGTCGACATGTTGCCACACGTGGCGCACCTGGCATGTGCGGCGCACCTCGCAGTCTTCGCGCACCTGGCTGGCGTCTGCATTGGTTCTCCATTGTTGACGATGGCGGCCCCTGCCTATGCTGAGACTTGGGTGCTACTTAACATGTAGTGGGAGGGCGTGTGGGAGTGAGCGAGACAGCTTGCGGCGTTCTCGCTGGGTACGTGATCATAGCTCCTCGTAGATTCGAAAGCGTCGAAGAGGGGGGCGTCCAAGAGGGGGGGGTGCAAATCATGGCCCGAGGCATGTGCGCGGACCAGGGTGGGGCAGGGAACGCATTGAAGTAAGAAGAGGCGCCACGAAATCTAGGGAGATATCATGGTCCCCGCCATGATATCCACCCCCCCTTAGTCATCACCCCCCTCTTGGCCGCCCCCGATAAATACCCCCGCTCCCCCACACGACGGGCGAGAAGCCCGGGCCTATGACAAGCCCCACCCCCGCCATCTCCTTCAAAAACCTTGCAAAACACGCACTGCTGCAAAATCTGGACCGCGCGCGGACGCCCCGTGATCACCCCGCGCATGGTTCTTGACAGTGACGGCGGGGGTGAGCCCTGAGAGGTCGCCAAGAGCCCCCCAAGGAGACATCCCAAGCGACTCCGAGAGGCGTCTAAGAGGCCTCTAGTTCACTCAGGCTTCCCGAGGTATCCGAATGATGTCACGCTCCCCCGAGAAGGGCAGCTCCCCTAGGCATCACTCCTGGATGGGCCGGTGGGGATGCGCGAAGTGTTGAGAATTAGACGCTGCCTGAATGGTTCTTCCTTGTTTGTAAAAGATTGGTGGATCCAGGGTGCTGCGTCAGAGGGGGCCCCTGGGGTTCCTCGGGTTCCTAGGTTCGGGTTCATTGCTTGGATGCCTCGGGGCTCCCCAGGGTTCCTCGGGTTCCGTTCCTGCTCCTCGCCGACTCTCCCCCACCCCATCCCCGTGTGATTCCTCCGCGAAGCCTGTCCCTTCCCATCTACTCCTACGGCCCAGCTCACACACATATACGTCTCCCCCTCGTCCTCATATACCGATCAGCACCAGCATCGTCGCCAGCATCAGCAATAATAAAACATATTATTATTAATAATAATAATATAACAGCAACAACCACAATAAAGAGACTAATAGTAATACTACTGCTATTGCAAATAATCATAATATTCAGAATACTCCTAGTAAAAAATTGAAGACATTAATACGAATAATGAAAATAATAATGAGACTAATAATAATAATAATCGTAATAATAATAATAATAAGAATAAGAATAATAAGAATAATAATGATAATAACAGTTATCATCCTAGTCAGCCTACTCCGTATCATTACCAGCGGCATCGTCATTCGCATCGAAATCCCCCGTCATCAACAATATCATCATCATCAGCATCATCAGCATCGTCATCATCATCATCATCATCATCATCATCATCATCAGCATCAGCATCATCATCATCGTCATCGTCATCGTCATCGTCATCATCATCATCAGCAGCATCCTCCTCATCATCACCGTCGGCATCATAATCATCATCACAACCATCACCAGTAATACTGTAATTATTAAGTTCACTACATTACCACCTTCGATGTCATCATCGTCGTCATCAGCATCAGCACTATCACCAGCGCCATCAACAATTAGCCATAGACAGCATCCGCAACATCGTCGTCGTCATCATCATAATCATCATGATGATCAGTATCATCAGCATCATCATCAACAGCATCAGCATCATAATGAGCACCCTCATCACAATCAGCATCAGCATCATCAGCAGCAGCATCATCGTATATCAGCATCAGCATCATCAACAGCAGCATAATCATCATCATAATCGTCATATTCAGAATCATCACCAGCATCAACATCATCGTCATCATCATCAACTTCATCATCACCCCCATCATTACCATCGTCCTCACAACCATCATCAGCAACCAACTTCATAACAATGGTGGCCCTCCTCCGCCTCCTCCTCCTCCTCCTCCTCCTCCTCCTCCCCTCCTCCTCCTCCTCCTCCTCCTCCTCCCCTCCTCCTCCCCCCCCATCCTTCCTTCACCACCCGCGTATTCCTCCTCGTCCTCGCCCTCCTTATCCTCATCCTCCTGTTCGTTCCGATCGTGCTTCGAACGAATCGCCCCGTTTGGCGGCGACGCCCCCTTTCGACCGAGGGCCAGCGGTGCCAGGGTGGAGGCACGAAATAAACGGCACACACACACACACACACACACACACATACGCACAGTGGGAAGGCGGAAGTCTCGGGAAGCACTAGCGCTCAGCATGTGCCCCCTCCTCTGCCACTATCCCCAGCGAGTGTTTGCGGTTGGGGTTTTCTGCCTTCCCTCGGGGGCGGCCCAGAGGGGGGTGTCCAAGAGGGGGGGTGCAAATCATGACCGGCGGCGTGTGCGCGGCCCAGCGGGGGGGGGGCCCGGGAACAGATCGAATGAAGAAGAGGCGCCGAGAAATCTGGGGAGGCATCATGGCCCCCGCCATAGTATCCACCCCCCCCCTAGTTTAACGGGCGAAGAACGCTGTAAAATAAACTTTTTCGCTGTCGGGGGCGCCTGTCCCAGGGCTGCTGGAAAGTTTATACCCTTACGGTGGCACCGTAAGGGTATAAACTTTCCAGCCGCCCAGGGGCAGGTGTCCCCGACGGCGGAAAGCTTATTTTATACCGTTCTTCGCTCGCTGACTAGTCATCACCCCCCTCTTGGACGCCCCCGATGCCCCCTGCCCGCAAGATTTTGTGGCCGCGGCCGCGGCCGCGGTCGGGGCTGCGGCTGCGGCCGCGGCCGGGAGGGGGAAACCATCGCGCATTGTTCGCGGTGGTTTTCCTGTTCCCGCCGCGGCGCCGGTGTCGTCGAGCCATGCTTCCCAGGGCCCATCGAGCTTGCCCGCCTCGCGTTCGGCCTCGGTGACGCGGAGGACCTCGGCCGCGCCGGGGCTTCGCAGAAGCGGCCGCCCCGTGGGCGCCTCGCGGGCGCGCCGAGGCCTCGCCGCCGTGGCCGCCCGAGGGCCGCCTCGTGGGCGCCCCACGTGCGTGTGCCGGCTGTGCGCGCGCGCCGAGGCTGCGCCGCGCTGCCGCCCGCGGGCGCTGCCCGAGCGTGCCGACGCCTCGCCGCGGTGCCGCCCGCGGGCGTCTCGTGGATGCCTTCTGTAGGGGAGCGAAGAGCTTGCCGTCGCTCGGACGTCCACTTCCCGTGCATCTTTCGATGTCGCGCGTGTGCTTTTTTGTTTTGCTCGATGGTCCAGGATGGTCCTCGATATGGCTCTCGCCGAGGAAAGAGTGCACACGTCCGAGCGATGCCAAGACAATGACGCAAGCACAATAACTCGGAGGTCCGCGCGGGTTTCTCGGTTCCGCGCTGGGGCCCCCTGGCGGCGCCTCCGGCGGCGCCCCCGGCGCGCTCCGCGCGCCAGGGTGGGGGGTCCAGCGCCGATCCGAGAAATCCACGCGGACCTCCGAGTTTTTATGCTTCTGTCATTGTTCGGTTTCCCTACCTATGGGCGTTCTGTGCGCTGCATGGGTTTGCTGAGGCTTCGCCGACGCCGACTGCACAGTCGACCCGTACCACAAGGATGCACGGTAAGGAGGCAGGGGGCCTTGAGGGGCCACGTTTGCGTGTTTCGGGCGACGGCAAGGATGCAAGGGTGCCTTGGGAACGTCGCCCGTCCTTATGATGCGGGTCGACTGTACTACACTCCCGAGCCTGGACTTCTCCCCCCCTGCGGCATTGAAATTGTCGCGTTCCATCTGAGTTCATACGACCCCGAGAGGGCCAGTACCGTTCCCCCCCGTCATCTCTGTCAGAGACAACAATGCGCGCACAATCGCTTGTCTCAAAAAACTATGGTTCCAGAGTCCCGTACCAAAAATGCAACGAATTCCACACGCGCAAATGTCAACATCATACCAAATACATGAATTACGAAAGCACTCGAATATTTGGCGGTTCACAAACACTCGCGCACGCACTTGCTGAAACAGATGAAACAGAATTCAGTATAAGTTCGCCCACCGCTTTCTGATCTCACCACGCGGTGTACGCGCGTTGATCCAGCATGCGCCCAGAGCATAGATAACCACATCTGGGCCACATACGCGCGCCGCCACGCGCGCCCTTCGAAACCATGCCAAAGCCATTGGCGCGCGAAACACAAACATGTAGATGTTTTCAAATTCAACTGAAAACAGAAGTCCGTCAACAAACAATACGTCCTAATTCCTGTACTTAAGCACGAGCCCTTCTTCAGACGCCCGCTCCCAGGCCGCCCCACCGGCCAGGCCTCTCTCGTCCTCCTCCAACCCATCCAGTTCATCCTCCTTCTCATCATCATCCCGATTGATGAACACAACAAGGAAGAGAGAAACCCGCTGCCCTTCACGAGAGCGATCCAGATCGCTCCATTCGCGGGAAACCATGCGCAGAACACAAAAGAACTGCCGTCATTGCCGCCCCAAGCAGACACCTGCAAAACTGCAAGACGCAGCATGGCAGGCACATGTAGTTATTTCTGGCAGCGTTTAAGAGAAGAAGAGTCAAAGAGCAGATGTGTTGGACGAATCCTGCCCCACCCCCTCAAAAAAAGTAAGTAGTCGAGGATGGAGGGAAAGAGAAAGGCGGGCACAGAAGCCGGAGGGCAGAGAAGGAGCAAATGGCGCAAGGGGAACCGAAAAGCGATGAGAGCGCGCTGGATGCTCGCGATCCTCGGAGGATCGAGTGACCTTTTCTTCGCCAGGCTGCCGGGCGCCAGGGCCCGTAGCGGCAGGCAACGGGCAGGTGGCCGACGCCTCATCGTCCGCACGGACGGAAGTGCCAGATGGCCGCGCCCACCCGTTCAAGGCAACCGCACGACCCCAAGGCGAGTCCAGCAACAGCCGCCCGCGGGCACCGGGAAGGCAGCCCCAGTGGCCGAGAGCTCCAGAAAGGCACAATCAGCAGAACCGAGACGAGGACCTCACAGTGGCCACTCTGACCAGGACAATCAGCAGAGGCCACTCTGACCAGGACAATCAGCAGTGGCCACTCTGACCAGGACAGCTCCAGAAAGGCACAGTCAGCAGTGGCCACCACTCTGGCCAGGACAATCAGCAGAGACGAGACGAGATCGAGTGACCTCCTCCTCCTCCTCCTCCTCCTCCTCCTCCTCCTCCTCCTCATTCCTCCTCCTCCTCCTCCTCCTTCTTCTCCTCCTCCTCCTCCTCCTCCTCCTCCTCCTCCTCCTCCTCATCCTCCCTCCTCCTCCTCCTCCTCCTCCTTCATCCCCTCCACCCTCTTCCTCCCCTTCCACCTCATCATCATCATCATCACATCATCATCATCATCATCATCATCATCATCATCATCATCAGCAGCAGCAGCAGCAGCATCATCAGCATCAGCATCAGCATCAGCATCAGCATCATCATCATCATCATCATCATCATCATCATCATCATCATCATCATCATCATCATCATCATCATCATCCATCATCATCATCATCATCATCATCATCATCATCATCATCATCATCATCAGCATCATCATTATCATCAGCAGCAGCATCATCCTCATCATCATCATCATCATCATCGTCGCCATCATCATCATCATCATCAGCATCATCATCATCATCATCATCATCATCATCATCATCATCGACATCATCATCATCATCATCATCAGCATCATCATCATCATGATCATCATCATCATCAGCATCATCATCATCATCACCATCATCAGCACCATCATCAGCATAACCATCATCAGCATCCTCATCGTCATCATCATCATCATCATAATCAGCATCATCATCCTTGTTATCATCATCGTCATCACCATCATCACCATCATCATCACCATCATCATCAACATCATCACCACCATCATCACCGCCATCATCATCATCATCATCATCATCATCAGCATCAGCATCATCATCATCATCAGCATCATCATTATCATCGTCATCATCAGCAGCGTCAGCATAAGCAATATCAGCAGCATCATTATTAGCATCATCATTGTAGTCAAATTCATCACTATCATCATCGTCATCATAATCAAAATAATCAGCATCATCATCATAATCAGTAGCATCATCATCATCATAATCAGCAGCAGCAGCATCATCTTCATAATCAACGTCATCATCATAATCAACATCATCATCATCATCATCATCATCATCATCATCATCATCATCCTCAGCATCTTCATTATCATCGTCATCGTCAGCGTCATCATCATCATCATCATCATCATCATCACCATCATCATCATCATCATCATCATCGTCACCATCGTCATCATCATCATCATCATCATCGTCATCGTCATCGTCATCGTCATCAGAATCATCGTCATCGTCGTCATCATCATCGTCAACGTCATCGTCATCCTCATCATCATCATCATCAATATCATCACCATCATCACCAACATCATCATCAGCATCATCCGCATCGGCATCATCATGATCATCAGCATAATCAGCATCATGATCATCCTCACCATCGTCATCACCGAGATCACTATCGCCATCATCATAATCAGCATCATAAGGATCATCGTTTTCATCATCATCCACATCAGCATCATCAGCATCATCATAATCATCATCAGTATCATCACCAGCATCATCATCAGCAAAATCATCATCTTGATCGTCGTCACCATCGTCATCGCGTTCGTCGCACTCGACATCGGCATCTTCAGCATCGTCATCACCACCACGACCACCACCATCATTACCACAATCCAGAACAATCAGCATCGGCAACCTCCACATATTCATCGTCACTGTCGTAATTGTCATCACCAGCAACATCAGCATCAGCATCATCATCATCGTCATCAACATCATCATCATTGCCATCGTCATCAGCATCATCGTCATCGTCATCAACAGTATCATCATCATCATCATCATCATCATCAGCATCATCATCATCATCATCATCATCATCATCATCGTCATCATCATCATCCCGAGAATCATCACTACCATCATCAGCATCCCCATCACCATCATCATCGCAACCATCATCCTCATCATTATGCGCTCGTCGTCCTCCTCAACACCATCATTACCCCACTCAGCATCCGCACCGTCATCATCAGCAGCAGCATCACAATCATCCTCATCCTCATCTGCTTCCGCATCATCATCATCATCATCATCATCATCATCATCATCATCATCATCATCACCATCATTATCATCATCATCATCATCATCATCATCATCCTCATCATCATCATCATCATCATCATCAGCAGCAGCAGCAGCAGCATAATCATCACCAGCAGCATCATCATCACAACCAACATCATCAACATCATGACCCTCCGCCCTCCTCCCCCTCGCCTCCCATGCCCCCTCGTCCTCCTGCTCGTCCTTCCTCCGCTGGCCTGCTCCTTCCCGTCGCTGGTCGGGGTGCGGTACTCGAAGGGGGCCACAGGACCTGCGCACAACGCGCGGGGAGGGAGTGCGATGGCGCGGGAGGGGAGCTGTGGAGAAGCGGACGGGAGAAGAGGGGGACGGGGAAAGGCCAAGAGTAGAGGCCTCCCAGATGGGGTCCGAGCAGATGGGGATGGGGCCAGAGGATCGCGCCGGATCGCCAATGCATCGCCGATGCATCGCCGATGCATCGCCGATGCATCGGCGATACATTGGCGATGCACCAGTGACGTCGGCGATGCATCGGCGACGTCGGCATTGAGAGCATCAAGCTCTGCATCGAGCCGCATCGGCGATGCATCGGCGATGCGGAGCGACCCTCCGACCCCACCTGCTCCGACCCCATCTGGGAGGCCCGGAAAGGTGCTGCTTTGTTTTCCGGACTCGCAGCCTACCCCGGAAGTCCCGACCCTTTCCCCAGGTCCGGCTTTTCATCACGGGCTGTTTTTGTTGACAGCCCCAGGGCCCCAGTGAGGGCCCCCAAGGGCCGAAAACGGCCAAAAACACTCTCGTCGTGGTTTTGTTCGTGACGCGAACATGCATGCCCCCCCCCCTGGTCAACACTGCCCCCCTTGTGATGAACAACAGCTTCACAATACGATACGAAAATGATGTAGACGCGAATGGGTCTGATGAGTTCTTTCTGCCGTTTCTATGCCGTCGCCCTCGCAACTTCGCACCCCAACGCTGTGCGCCGGCCTGTCTGTCCGTAGCTCAGCACAGCTTAAGCACCGGCCTAACTTGTGATTGCGAATTCCCCCTCCCCCCTGGCCGCCCCCAAGAGAGGCCGCCTCCCAGAGGGGGTCCGAGGACCAGGGCACCACGTGGAGTTCCCGTCGCCCTGCGGGCAGCGCTCCACGCAGACGCCGTCCACCAGGGCGATGTCCTGGAGGAGCCATCGTGCTTGTCCTCCTGCTGCTGCTCCTCCTTCCTCCTCCTCCTCCTCCTCCTCCTCCTCCTCCTCCTTCTCCTCCTCCTCCTCATCCTTCTCCTCCTCCTCCTCTTCCTCCTCTTCCTCCTCCTCCTCCTCGCGGCCCGAGCTATCACCCCCGCACACATGTCATCTAGCGGACCAGCACGACAGTACATGAGTGGCGGGCGATACTCCTTTCTTCTGATGTGAAGAGTTGCACGACGGCGGTGCTGCCCCGCGAACATGAAAATGAGAACGAGTGGCTGATGCGCACAATTTGCTACAACCCGTGTGCCGCCAGGACTGTCGAGAGGATGACGGATATGGTACAGGCACTGCCGAAGCGCGACATTACGCGCTCGTGAGCACGCAGACCAGATCGTTCCAGAGCAGGCAAACGAGACGAGGTGCACTGGTAACACATGGTCACTAGAGTTCGGATATCGCAAAGGAGTGCATGTCACAACCTCATGTGGAAGTAAGTACCGCTTAACCAGAAAAAAATGATCTCCACGCAATACACTGAAGGGGACACTCCCGACACCACACCTTCCGTGGGGACGATGTGTTGCTGCAAGTTTTCAGACTAGGTCAGAGGCCAATGGGCTGATTGCTACCGGGTCCCTACCCAGACAAACCACGAGAGCGTTGAGACCGACAGATGAGGAAGCTTGCAACGAATAATCGAACGGTTTAGGGCAACATTGGAAGAAAATTCCAGAGATCGAATTATCCCCATCATTCCCATGGATTCAATATCTTACCTTCGCTGCACTCTCTGCCTCGGTCTGTGTTTGAGATCGGGCAGTTGCAGAATCTCCCTGGCCAATCCCCATACGAACGTCACTGCGTAGCTCGACCACTGCGCGATACAGCAGGACTCATTGCGATAGCCATCCGCCGTCGAAGAGGTCCACCTTAGTTGTGTCTCTCACAATCGCTAGACACGTGGCACCTATCATCTTCAGGTAAAGGTAGAGGTAAGCGTGGTTGGAGGTCAGGTCAGCTGCCCTGGCCATTACGCAGGCCCCCAGGAGAGGGCAAGATGGACCTGGACCCCCTCGCGTCGTGAGAAAAAAAACACTACGGAAAGTGCTTCTCCATCGTCGGCCCCCAAGGGCACTTACCGGGCACCGGGCCGTCAAACAACAACTCAGGATGAAAAGCCGGACCCCGGGAATGGGTCGAGACCTCCAGTGAGGAGAACAATTTTCGTGTTGAGAGGAAAGGGTTGGGAGGATGAAGGGCATGAGCAATAGCACCCGGATGCAAGGAACGATACCTTCGGCCGCCTACGGGTAGTGATCTCCCCATTTCTCTCAACCCAATCCTCCCAACCCGATACTTTGTTCTTCATGATCCACGGGTCCACGTCGAGAAAATGGGGAGCGGCCAAGAGGGGGGTGTCCAAGAAGGGAGGGTGCAAATCAGGACCGGCGGCATGTGCGCGGCCCAGCGGGGGGGCCAGGGACGTAATGGAATAAGAGGAGGCGCCATGAAATCTGAGGAAACATCATGGCCCCCGCCATGATATCCACCCACCCCTGGTCATCACCCCCCTCCTTGCCGCCCCCGAGGAAAAAAACACACACGAACTCGGTGGTCTGGTGGGCCGGGCACCCCCTGCACAGTCGTAGCCGCGGTGGTGGCTCCCCGGAGCGCCACGCGGCCTCCTGCCAGGGGCGGCGTCCCCTCGAGAAGGACGAAGACGATTAGCAATAAAAGGACCCCTAACCTTAGGTCGGGCCTGTCCCCCTACAGGGGAATTTTGGACGAAAATTAAGAATACTCAAAAATACCCACACAAAAAATGCAAAAAAATGATCCATAAATAGTCCCCCGACTATTTTTTCACTATTCTTGAATATTCCCCCTGTAGAGGGACAGGCCCGACTTAACCCGAACCCCTTGGGAGGGGACCTAAAGTAGGAGGGCCAAAAACGGTAGGGATGCAGGGGGTCTTTTCTGCAGATGTGTCGAACCGAGCCGCCCAGATTGATCATCCCTGGTGCAAAGACGGGAACCTCGGTGAGGCTACGCCTTCATTGTGGTATTGGGGTTGGGGGTTCTCTTATCCCTCGATGCGAAGAGGCGCCGCATCTGCGAGGAAGGCGGGGGGGCCGAGCGACGGCCGCTCTTGATCGATCGCCCCCGAGGCCGACTGCCCCCCCCTGGGAGGGTCCTCGTCGCCCCGCTGGGAGCACCAGTAGAGGAAGGGCTGGAACCTGTCGGCGGCGCGCCACAGCAAAGAGAGCACCGACGGGGGCAGGCAGACCGACCACGACGCCCCTGCCTCGCCCTCGCCTCCTGGGCCTCCGGGGAGGCCCTCGTCGCCAGGGCTGGACTCGCCTCGGCATCCTGGTCAGAGGGCGCGACACGGAAGAGGCCTGGGCAGCAGCGGTGTCGGCATCTTCCTCAGAGGCCTCCTGGACAGGGGTCCTAGCAGATGGGGTCGGAAGGTCTCGCCGCGTCGCCGACGCATCGGCGATGCATCGGCCATGCACTGGCGACGTCGTCGATACCTCCGCGGCGTCGGCGTGGAGAAAATTGGGCCCCACATCGACACGCCTCGCCGATGCCTCGCCGATGCATCGGCGATGCGCCGCGGTCCTCTGACCCCATCTGCTCCGACCCCACCTGGGAGGCCTAGATCCCGGCTGCCCCAAAACAACCCGTGGCGAGAGGGGCGGCGGCCTCTTCTGCAGACCGCTCCTCCCGGAAGGATCGCTCCCACAAAGGTCAGGGTTAGATGGGGCATGTCCCCCTACAGGGGGATTCTGGACGATAACTTAAAATAGTTAAAAGATATTCCAAAATGGTCAAACATGATTAAACAAAAAAAAAAACAAAAAAAAAAAAAAAAAAAAAAAAAAAAAAAAAAAAAAAAAAAAAAAAAAAAAAAAAAAAAAAAAAAAAAAAAAAAAAAAAAAAACGTCTCCAGACTAGACTATTTTTGAACACTCCTCCTGTAGAGGGTCATGCCCGACTGAAGGCCAGGGTTATGTTGCTCCCCTCGCACTTAACGCACCACATCCCAGAAATCATTGCGAGCAACCAGGAAAGGATCGAAACAGGCTGTGGCCGACACATGCTGGCGAAGAGTCGAACGAATATCGCCTCCCAGGCTCCCCCAGGGCCCGACGCGTGAGAACCCTCCTGTTTCGGTACCTTATTGGTACTCGAAGCTCTCTCTAGTGGCCAAGGCTAAAGTAGGCTGGAACTGCATAAGGCCAGGGGCTTCCCAGAAGCCCTGAGATTCGACGTCGCGAACACTTGTTCCAACGTTGTGGAAAAACGTGGCCGGAGCCCGGCCCCATCACCCCAGAAGGCCACAGTTAAGTCGGGCGTCCCCCTACAGGGGGGTTTTCGACGAAAACTAAAAAATGCAAAACCCAAAAGATTCCCAAAAATACTCGAAAAATAATCCCCTGACTATTTTTGACTATTTTTGAATATTCCTCCTGTAGAGGGACAGGCCCGACTTAAGGCCAGGGGGGCCGCTCCTTCAAAAGAACTGTGTGCGCGCAGCGCCCCCCGAGGAGCGCTGGGGCCCTCACGGAAAGGGTCACCCCGATCGCCCCGTCGCTCGGCCAGAGAGCCCGGTCAATCCTCCTCCTCCTCCTCCTCCTCCTCCTCCTCCTCCTCCTCCTCCTCCTCCTCCTCCTCCTCCTCCTCCCCCTCCTCCTCCTTCCCCCCTCCAACTTCTGGTGCTGGTGGTGGAAAACAGGCCCAACATCCGCCCGAGAGATCTTTCAATCCGCGGCCCCAGAGGTCCCGCCCCAAGACGAAGCCAGGGCGAGGTCAAAATCGGGTACGGACAAATCGAGAATCTCTGAGATCCCGCAACTCTGGAAGATGTCTCGGGCGCCGCCTTCTCAGAGAGTTCCGGAACGCTCTGAGAGCGTTTCGGAACGCTCTCGAACGGATCTATCCTCGTCCTGGCCCCGTCCAACGACCCCCTGTGCTTCGCCCCGCAGCCATTTGGGGTGGCCCTGGGCCCAAGGACGGACTCCAGGGGCAGAGGAAGGACGCCGGGATCGAAGCTAATCACATCGTCGGAGATCCTTCGGGGACCCCCGCAGGCCCGTGCGATGACGCACCGCGCGGTGGCCTCTGAGCCACCGGCGACCTCGCCGCGGGGAGCGCCCCCGCACGGGACGTTGGGACCCACGGGGGCCCCCATGCCGCCCGAGGCGCTGCCTCGGAGCACGGCCCGAATCCCACCAGTACCCGTGCGGTGGCCCCGCATCCTTCGGCGGCAACTCCGGGGAGCCTCGCGCGCCACCTTGTCGGCTCTTGCGAATCGACGCCGAATCGACGCTGACTCGACGCGGAGCATCGACGCCGAATCGGCGCTGCCCGGCGCCGAGCCGGCGCGCCAGCTCCTCGACTCTGGACGCTGAATCGACGCCAGTCGACGCCAGAGGCGGAGTTGAGAGGGCGCACCAGGCTCCCACGCTTGGCTGCCCATGCTTTGCTTTGCCCACGAGGCGTGGCCACCACGCCGCCTGGGGGCCCCCGAGCTGTGAGAATATCTCCTCCTCCTCCTCCTCCTCCTCCTCCTCCTCCTCCTCCTCCTCCTCCTCCTCCTCCTCCTCCTCCTGCCTCCTCCTGCCTCCTCCTGCCTCCTCCTCCTCCTCCTCCTCTCCTCTCCCCTCCTCCTCCTCCTCCTCCTCTCCTCCTCCTCCTCCTCCCCTCCTCCTCCTCCCTCCTCCTCCTCCTCCTCCTCCTCCTCCTCCTCCTCCTCCTCCTCCTCCTCCTTTTCCTCCTCCTCCCTCCGCCCCGACGAAGAGGCCCGAGGCGCGGCACGGGGCGGCGGCGGCGGCGAGGAGCCTCCCTGTGGCCAGGAGCTCAGTCCGCGCGGACGCGGGCAACAATCGGGTCGGAGCGGCACGCGCCGGCGCAGCAGGCGTCCATACACGAGCATCTTCTTGGGGGTGGAGGGCTCAGGGTGGAATCCATATGGGCCGCTGCCCCTTCGAAAAGCAATCCGTCTTGTGATTCACCTTCTGCGGATTCCCTCGAGAATGCATCGAAACGGCATTTCAGCTTTCACCCCTTGCCCTCCACCCACAGAAAATGCTCGGATACACCCCCACCCCTCCCGGCCAGGGCCATCCTGGGCCCTGGCATGGTGTGTACGCCTCCTGGCCGAGGCCAGACGGGTCTACAAGTCCACCATCGTGGAGCCCAGGGTGGCCCTGGCCGGGCACGGTGGTGGTGCATCAGATGGCAGCTGCGGAAAGCATCGAGTCGAGCGCCGCAGCGGGCACGAAGTCAGAAGCGACGCGGATCGGCTGCGCCAGGATGCACAACAGCGCCGTGCAAGAGTCGGGCCACATCGGGTCGCCCGAACATGCGTACCGATAAGACGAAGCTAGGACGAGGGTATAGAATCGGGTACGGACAAATCGAGAATCTCTGAGATCCCGCCGATCTGGGGGATTCCTCGGGCGCCGCGGCCTTCTCTGAGAGTTCTGGAACGTGTTCCGGAACGCTCTAGAACGGATTCATCCTCGTCCTGGCCCCGTGCGCATCGAATCGAATCGGGCTGACCGGAGCCGATATCGAATCGGATCGGTCAGATCGAGATGGACCCTGCAGAGGCGTTCGGAGAGCCTCAAAAATAAGAGAGGCCCTCCAGGGGCGCCTAGAAGTAAAGCCTCCAGGCTCCATCCCGAGGCGCTCAAGCATAAAAACGCCAGGCGCCCTCTGGAAGCGCGACGAGCCCCTCCAGAGGCTCAAAAAAAAAAAACTCACAGGAACCACACCCCAAGGCGACGGCGTCGATCGCGCTGTCCCCAGAGGAAGAACACACAGGCATAGACATAATCGTTCGGAGCTCCGCGCGGATTTCTTGGACCGGCGCTGGACCCCCCCTCCATGGCGCGCGGAGTGCGCTGGCGGCGGCGCTGGAGGCTCCGACAAGTGAGCCCAGCGCCGATCCAAAGAAATCCGCGCAGGTCTCCGGCAATGAATGTTTACGCATGCCTGCTTTTCTCTCGGGACTCACCGCACAAACTTTCGGTACACTGGTCTCTGCCGCCTGAGGCCGCCTGCACACTCTTCGTGGCGAAGGTCCCAGAGATCCGATGTCGTGATTCTTTCACTGCGCGGTCCCCGGAAGTCTTGACCCATTCCTCAGGACCGGTTCTTCCTCCTGAGTCGCTTCTTGACGGTCCCGAGGCCTGGCGAGGGCCCCCTGGGAGCCGAAATTTGCGAGAAACCTCCGTCTTGATTTTGTCAATACGCTGGACCTCCGGGGTTCTCTACTCGGGAGCGGCCAAGAGGGGGATGTCCAAGAGGGGGGGGTGCAAATCATGACCGGCGGCATGTGCGCGGCCCAGCGGGGGGGCCAGGGACGTGATGAAATAAGAAGGGGCGCCATGAAATCTGGGGAAATATCATGGCCCACGCCATGGTATCCACCCCCCCCCTAGTCATCACCCCCCACTTTTCCGCCCCCGATCTACGCCCGAGGCCTCCTCCCGCGTCCCCCTTCCGCGGCCGCCCGCTTCTGCTCCGCTCGTCCGGCGCGCCTCTGCCTGGCGCGCGGCCGGCCGGCGGACCGACCGCGCGGCGCTCGCCCCCGCTGCTGGCCAACAGTGTTGCTCCTCCTCCTCCTCCTCCTCCTCCTCCTCCTCCTCCTCCTCCCTCCTCCTCCTCCTCCTCCTCCTCCTCCTCCTCCTCCTCCTCCTCCTCCTCCTGTGTTGCTGTGCGAACCCCACAGGGGCCTGACCGGCGCGTCGACGCCGCAGATGTCGCCCTTCCAGTCGAAGCCGCGCGTCAGCTTGGCCAGGTCGCCCTGGCCGCGGGGGCCCGTGGCCGGGGTTCGACCTCCCCGGGCCTTCCTCCCCGCGCCGCGGGAGCATCGCGGCGCGGCGCTCTTGGCCGCTCTTGGCACCCGGGTGCGCGACGGAAACAACATGGCCTTACGAGCGCGAGCGTCGGTTAGCCGATCCCTATCCCCACCGGCTTGGCCTCGGCCCCGCTGGCCGAGTTGCCGCCCCAGAGACGAGGACATAAGATGTTCCCTTCGGGTTTCGAGGGGCATATCCGCAACTGGAACGGTGGGATGGTGAGCTGACACACCGTGGCCCAGTGGGGATGGGGATACGCTAAGCGGTACCCAACGGGAGGCACACTGGAGGAACACTAGAAGGACACCGGCCAGAGGCACCTAAACGACGAAAAGGAACGGGCTGCGAGCAAGATGACGCAGCGACTGCGGCTCACGCGGGCCGCCAGCGCGAGTGGGGCTTCGAGCGAGATGACACAGCGACTGCGGCTCACGCGGGCCGCCAGCGCGGCACGCCACACGGGAGACGAGGGGGGCGCCTCTGCGCGACACTACGCGGGCGACTCACGCGCGAGTGTCCCCCGCAGTCGACCCCGCCTTCTGGGGAAACCAAAAAAGTATCGATACCGCTGCCCCCCGGACCCCTCCCAGGGCGCGTTCTGACCAGAATCTCGAGGCGAATCCAACGGTGGCAACGAGGGCCTCCCCGGAGGCCCAAAGAGGGGGCAGCGGCCAAGGGTGACGGTCGGGCGTTGGCAGAACTGGGTTTAGTGGGACCTGGTTTAGTGATGCGCACTGAGGGACGCCCCCCCCGCCCCGTTCCACTAACTGGAACTGCCGTCACCCGAGAAAACACGAGCTGCGGCAGACCTGGCTGAGTGGCTCTGGCCAATTTGGGGGCCCCGACGCCCTACCACTGACCGGGGGTCACCTTACCTGGGGTCCTGGCGACACCAGAGGAGGAGGAGGAGGAGGAGGAGGAGGAGGAGGAGGAGGGAGGAGGAGGAGGAGGAGGAGGAGGAGAGGAGGAGGAGGGGAGGAGAAGGAGGAGGAGGAGGAGGCACCTCTGCCTCCTCTGAGCTGCGGGGCCCCAGGGCCGCCGGGGAGCCGCTCGGGGGACGGGGAGGCCCCCGACCCGGCGCCGTGGGAGGCCTCGGCGCGCGCCTGCCGGAAGACGGCGCCCAGGGCCGCGAGGCAGCCCAGGAGGGCCAGCAGGCACGCGGGGTCCGTGCAGCGGCGCTCCCCGCGCCTGAAGAGGGGGGGAGTCAAGTGAGCCTTGCACCGGCCGGTGCGTGGGCAAAGTGAAGCGTCAAATAGGCGTGGCGCCGGTCACACCATGGTGACGCAGAGGAGGAGGAGGAGGAGGAGGAGGAGGAGGAGGAGGAGGAGGAGGATGAGGAGGAGGAGGAGGAGGAGGAGGAGGAGGAGGAGAGGAGGAGGAGGGGGAGGGGGAGGAGGAGGAGGAGGAGGAGGAGGAGGAGGAGGAGGAGGAGGAGGAGGAGGAGGAGGAGGAGGAGGAGGAGGAGAAGGAGGAGGAGGAGGGGGGGGGAGGGGGAGGGGGGGGGGAAAGTGAGAAGGGGCGGGCCTTCTTCTCAGAAGGCTCGGAGGTCTCCCAGCCCGCTGAGGAGTCTTCAGGGCCTCCCCCCCCGAGGACAAAAAAGATGCTCTCAGGAGGCCGGAGGCCATCTGGAGAGCCCCGCCGCCGTTCTCAGAAGGCCTCCTCCTTCTCATTTGCCCCCCTCGCTCGCCGCCGACTGAAGGGGGGGGGGGAAGGGAGATGGGGGAAAGGACAACCCAGACCCCTTTCGCGCCGTGGGGAAAGCACGACGGACGAGCTTCGGAGAATTTTCGGGCCCTGGGGTGCCCTCTCACCGGGCCCCGGGGCCCGTCAGAGCACGACGGGGGATGAAGAGCCGGCCATGGGGAAAGGGCCCAGACCTCGTGGGGCCCACGTTGTGACAAAATCACGACGTCGGGGATCTGGGGAGCTACAGGGCAGTTTTCTTGTTGTTTTCATACATTGGGTTTTAGTAAAACTAATGTACGAATAAATGTATGCATGAGATCATCGTTGTCTTTAATTCTAAATCCCTGCATTGTTGATACATGATCCGCACGCGGAGCATGTATTAAAAACGGCACTGTATGGTCGGGACCTTTGCTTAGCGTGTCGCGGCGGCTGCCTTGGCGACACGCAGTGCCTCGCGAGTGCGTGTCGCTCCGAGCCGCGGAGCGGGAGATCGGGCAAGGCTCGGGACGCCGACGCTTGGAAGTGGTGACGTGGCTAGCGCGTCGCGCCGAAGCGTGGTAAGCCGGAACCGGCGGCCCGACACGCGAAGCCAAAGCTCCTGACCGCAAGCGCGCTCGCGCCATGTCTGACACAGCCTACCCCTCCCACCCAGCCCGTCCCACTCCGCTGACGTTCCTACACATCCGCCGACGGGCGCCGTGGCGGGCCACAGGGGGAGGAAAGGCGAGGGGCGGAAACGGGGCGGAGGGGCGGGGAGAGGCGGGGGGGGCGTGCGGAAGAGGGGGGGGGGCGGGCGGGGCGGGGGGGGAAACGGAGGGGGGAGGGAGCGGGGAAGGGGGCGGAAAGGGGAGACGGGGGAGACGGAGGAGACGGCGGAGACGGAAGGGGAGAAGATGGGGAGCGGAGGGGAGACACAGACATACAGACAGACAGACAGACAGACAGACAGACAGACAGACAGACAGACAGACAGACAGACAGACAGACAGACAGGCAGGCAGGCAGGCAGACAGACAGACAGACAAGCACACAGACAGACAGACAGACAGACAAGCACACAGACAGACAGACAGACAGACAGACAGACAGGCAGGCAGACAGACAGACAGACAGACAGACAGACAGACAGACAGACAGACAGACAGCGAGAGAGTCATCGCCGTCGTCGTCGTAGTCGTCGTCCGTCGTCCGTCGTCCGTCGTCCGTCGTCCGTCGTCCGTCTTCGTCGACGTCGTCGTCGTCGTCCGTCTGTAGTCGTCGTCCGTCACCGTCGTCCGACGACTCGAGGGGAAGGGGGCGGACTCGTACGACAAGCCTTGTACGAAGAGACACGGAATTCCCCTACCTTGTAGGGTAGCACAGAGGATGATACAGGCCAGAAGAAGCAACAGCCAATCAAAAACCAGCACGGCGAACCATACTGGGCAAACAATTCGGCCGCCGGCCCCCAGATCGCATTGCCAAGCCAGAGCTGTGGGAGGGAGCATCTGTAGCAGCTGTATATGTATACATACATACGTACGTACGTACGTACGTACGTACGTACATACATACATACATACATACATACATACATTACATACATACATACATACACACACACATACATACATACATACATACATACATACATACGCACCTACATGCATACATACATATATACATACATACATACATACATACATACATACATACATACATACATGCATACATACATACATACATGCGTGCATGCATGCATGCATGCATGTATACATACATACATACATACATACATACATACATACATACATACATACATACATACATACATACGTGCATACATACATACATGCATACATGCATGCATGCATGCATACATACATACATGCATACATACATACACACATATACATACATACATACATACATACATACATACATACATACATACATACATACATACATACATGCATGCATGCATGCATGCATGCATGCATGCATGCATACATACATACATACATACATACATACATACATACATACACACATGCATGCATATGTGCATACATACACAGTTGCATATACATATATGTATATGTACAATACACACAGACATGTACTACATGTACAAATGTAAAGGATGTGAAGTGTTCTAGATTAGTATCGCTTTGCTTTTCTAATTGGGGGGGGGAGGAGAGGGTGGAGGAGGAGGAGGAGGAGGAGGAGGAAGAAGAAGAAGAAGAAGAGGGACCGCGAACACTGAGCTTCACACGACTCGCCTCGACCGCTGCGCAAATCGAAGCGTCGCCAGGCAACCAAGAACACCGCGCGAGCCGACCTGCTATGGGCAAGCTCGTGCACTGCACCGCGGCCTGCAAGATGGGCGAGCGTGCCACATGCGAAAGGCAGGGAGGAAACGAGGAAGAGAGAGAGAGCACCGGAGGGAGAGGGAGGGCGAAAGAAGCGCGATG
>CAUYUJ010001780.1:1434232-1470813 GCA_963575745.1 Prorocentrum cordatum
CCTCACCAGGACGCGCGCGCCCGCGACGCGCTCGGGCAGGTAGCGCTTGCCCACCTCGGGGCGCACGGAGGCATGCTACAGCACGAGATGTCCTCCTTGGAGGCGCGCGTGCGACCCCCGAACATATGTATATATATATATACACATATACATATATATAATAGGTTTATGTATATATATATATATATATATATATATATATATATATATATAATATATATATATGTGTGTGTATGTACACACATATAAACATAGACATGCATACGTGTAAATATATATAAAATATGTATATATATATATTATATATATATATATATATACCTATACCTATACATATACATACATATATTACCCATATCGTAGTACATCGCCGCTTCCCGAGCGGCGCGGCCAGAAAGCGCCCGCCACCACTCATATACTAGTGGATTTCTCGGTGCGCGCGTCGCCCCAGGGGGGGGGGAAGCACACATAGTATTCGTATGCTGGGGTGGCGCCGAACCCCCGGGGCGGCGACGGGCGAAATCGGGGCCCCCCTGCGCACGAAGGGCGGGGCGGACGTCACCCTCCCTCGCGTCGCAGGGGAGCAGCGGCGCAGGGGCCTCCGGCAACTTTCGGCCCCCGGGGGGCCCCGCTGGGCCCCCCCGCCGTCAGAGAACTGCGCAGGGTGAAAAAAAACTGGCCTCGGGGAGTGGGTCGAGACCTCCCAGAGGGCTCCACGCCGCGAAGAAGGCACGCCGTGGGAGGTCTGGACGAGGCGGCGGCGTGGTCCAGCAGCTGCCATGCGCCATCCGGGAGCGCGGAGCAGGGAGCGGAGCCCCTTGCTGGCCCGCCCCAGGGCTCACGAGGAGCGCTGGAGAGGCAGCCGCGGAAGGGCCTGGGGCACCGCGGGCCCCTTCCGAGCCCGGGCTGCTCCGTCCGCGCGGCGTCCTGGCCGCAGGCGGGCCGCCAGCGCGCGGAGGCTGCGCGGGCGGAGGGGGGCACCTGCGCGCGGTCTCACGCGCGCCCGACGGCCTCGCGGCCCTGCCCCCCCCCCCTCTTTTGACTCCGAGGAGCGGATCGCCTACAGCATCGATTTACCCCAGAATGGATGTGTTCGTCGAGGCTACGAGGAAAAGAGGCCTGTAGACTGCTCGTAGATCTACGAAGATTCTACGCGGTTGTTTGCACATGCGACGAGAAAATCCATGTTGGGGCAAATCAATGTTGTAGCAGTCGATCCCCTGCTCGATGGCTGCCGCCCGCCTGGATCCAGCCGCCGCCCCGGTCCAGCCCCCGCACGGCGGTGCCCCAGACGGCGGGCGACACGGAGGAGTCCCTGTGGTCCATCCGCCTGCTGAGCCGGTACGCGAGCCCGGGGTCCGGGGTCCTGAGAGACAGCGTTGGGGGGGCCCCCTCCCTCTCCTCCTCCCTCCCCCTCCCTCCCTCCTCCACTCCCTCCTCCTCCTCCTCTCCTCCTCCTCCTCCTCTCCTCCTCCTCTCCTCCTCCTCCTCCTCTCCCTCCTTCCTCCCTCCTCCTCCTCCTCCTCCTCCTCCTCCTCCTCCTCCTCCTCCTCCTCCTCTCAAGACATTTCGCCCCGAGCGCATTTTGCATTTTCTCGGGGTGATTCGCCTCACCTCCACGTGGTGCTTGAGGGGCACCTGTCTTGCGATCAGTCGGCCGCAGGATCAGGTTGGCAAAGAGGGCGATGGGCAAGGGCAAGAAAGCGGCTGCAGCAGCCGCTCACACCCAGGATCCTTCTCTCTGGACCAAGTGCACGAGTTGTGGTAAGTGTGAGTGGAACAGCGTACTCCAGCAGCGTGGGTACTGGTGCAAGTGCGGCAAGCAGGTCGAGCTCTTCCGTCCCAGCCCGAAGAAAGGGGACGGCAGCAACCAGCTTGCGCTTCGGCCCGACCACGGAGGAAGAGGAGCAGCACCAGCACCTACAGCGGCGTCCTCGGAGCTCGTGGCGTACCAGCAGGCGCTGGCAGTCACCACGGACCCAGGGATGCGCACGCTGCTCGAGGCCCAGATTTGCAAGCGCCAGCAGGCCGCGGCGGCGGAGTCCACGGTCAGCCCAGAGGTGTCCTTGCAGAAGGCGTCGGCGGCGGTGCGAGACGCTGGGGTCAAGCACGACCAGGCAGTGGCAGCGCTCATCAAGGCCGAGGCCGTCTTGGCTCGGGCCCAGCAGCGTGAACAGGAGGCAGCACTCACCCTGGCCAGGGCCGAGCAGGCCAAGAAGATAGCGGTGAAGGCGCTGGCGACGCAGGACGGCTTGCTGACCGAGTCCGCCACCGCCGCGACCGCTGACGCGGAGGAGGAGCACCTCTTCCGAGTCTCGTGGGACGAGGCCTTCTTCGAGTCCGTCGACCAGCTGGAGTGCGAGGGCCACGAGAAGGAGACCCTCGCCAAGCTCAGGCAGGATTTGGCGACAACGAAGACGCACCTCGCGTCCAAGTCAGACGAGGTGAATAAGTGGCTCGCGGAGCTCAAGTCAGTCCAGCAGGCCATCGAGAGTCGCATGGCCAAGAAGCGTCGCGGAGACGGGCAAGTGCACCCAGGCGGCGGCAGCAGCGGGGCCGACGGCAGCGGCGGCAACAGCGGCGGCAGCCAGGGGGCGGCCGCGTCGCCCGCCGTGGCCGAGCCACCCGGCCCTGATGCAGGGGTGGCGGCCGAGGCTGGGGCGCAGGCGGCTGCCCAGCGCATCAGCGAGGCCAAGAAGGCAGCAGCGGAGGCGGCAGCGGCGGCAGCGGCCAAGGCAGCAGGCAAAGGTGCGCCTGCGTCCGCGCCGACGGCGTGATCGCCGCCCGAGGGGACCAGCGCCCAGTCGCAGTCTCAGGGGACTGCGCCGCGCTCGTCCTCTCCCGATTCGGGGACGACCTCAGCTTCACCATCTGAGACGCGCCTTTTTTGCCAATGTCACGGCTATGGGCAAGAAGGCGCGGGGTTTTCTCACAGGTGCCAGGCTGAGGTCTTTTAGTTACCTTGCAGTGTGTGAGACCCATGTCGAGTCTGCCGACTCACTCGCGCCTTGGCTGGATTCGGCCAGCAAGGCGCACCTCAAGCTTTTTGCGAACCCCGCTCGAGCCACAGGCAGGGCCACCACTCAGAAGGGGCAAGCCCGTGCGAACGAGGGGGGGGAGTGGACTTTAGCTCGCAAGCACCTCCAGGTGCATCCCCTTGCTTCCTCTGAGGCGATCTGGAGCGACCTCGCCGCCGACGGCCCCAACGCCTTAGATGGGTTTACTGCTGTAGTCTGCCACCAGAAAGGCTTTTCATTCATTCTCATTGCGTTCTACGGTCTTTGCGAGGACGGCTTTGCGGGCAGGAACCTTCAGCGTTTCACACGCCTCGGAGCCCTGCTCCTCCAATGTCGGCCCCCGTGGATTGTGGCGGGCGATTTTAACCTGCCTGCGGCTACTCTGCAACGAGCTGGGTTCTTGGAGAGAGTGGGAGGCGTCGTCTTTCAGGCACCCCTCGCATACACGTGTGCGCTCGGCGGCGGCACTCATATCGATTACATCGTCGCCAGCGCCTCTAGCATCCCTTATATCATCTCTGTCGAAGGGTGCCTTGACGTCCCGTGGAGGCCCCACTGCGGGCTTATCGTTCGGTTGAGGTCCTCCGCCCAGCAGCTGCTTTGTCGAGAGCTCAAAATGGCGCGGAAGCCTCCGCAGGTCCCGAGGCCGAAAGCCATGCCCGTGCCTGGGTCGAAGTCCAGTAAGAGCAAAGCCGCGGCCAACGAGCGACGGCTGGCTGCCAGGGCCTCTGCCGATGAGCAATACGACGAGCTGTATGGTGACCTGCACGAGCAGGGCTTGCAAGTCAGTCAGTCTGCGCACTCTCGAGCGCCTGCCGCTGGTGGAGCTGAAGGTGGCGACGGCGATGAGGAGAGTGTTGGCGCTCCCCTGTCTCTGTCCTCCCTCCTGGGTCCTCCACCTGGGGCTCGTGCCCCGAGCGAAGATGATGATCTCTTCCCTGCAGTCGGAGAGGCTGCTGATGAGTTCCACGAGCCCGCGGATGATAATCAAGAGCCCCCAGCCCCCGTAAGTGCTGACAGTCAGGAGGATAGCACCCCCAGGGATCCAGTCTCCTCTCCTCCTCTCCCTCCCCCGCCTGGCTTCCGCATCTCTCCAGAGACGTGGGCCGCGGCTAAGCAGGAGGTGGGCTACATTCCTGTCCGTGACTACGGCAGTGTCTGGCCAGTCATTCGAGATTCAGCCGCGTTTGCTGCAGGTGGAGGGCGTATCTTGGGTGTCACTGCGCTTTACGAGCAATGGTTTCTACGGTCGAATCCGCTATTCAGGAACAGCATGGGCTTTCTCAGGATGGACGATCCAGGGGACATGGTCCTCTTTTTCAGGAGGCTCAGGTTCACGTTTTGGATAAAGTGCGCCAGAAACCGCTGCATGGTATGGTTGCGTGTTGGTGGGGTCGTGTATACACCGTCTTGCACAATATCCATCATCATCTTACCAAATCTAATGGTCGGCTTCAGCGCAGTCGTCTTGAGCGTGCGTGTAAAGATCTTGCGCAAGACATCCCCGACAGCGTGCACTTGCCTCTTGCGAGCCTGGACCCCGCGGATGGAGCATGGTCTCTCTGGCAAACTTATCTCACGAGCATCGACAAGGTGCCTATTGCCAAGCTTTCTCACCTAGCCTCTGTTGCTAAACAAGTTGCTGGTCGTGCCCGGCGGAGGGAGCTCCAATCATCCTTGGAAGAGTTTCGGGTCTGGGTCCTGTCGGCTCCCGCTGTTGGTGTTTTGCACAAGTCCCTCTGCACCCCCCCCCCCTCCGTTCGAGCTTACTTCGGGGGGGGAGGTTATTTTTCACCCCGGGGATAGCGTCGATCTCAAGGCTAGGAAATGGCACAAACTTTGGAGTCCGTCAGAAGTGAATCTCTGCGAGGTATCAGCCCTTTTTGCGAGATCCAGGCGGCCCGCGACGACGAGCAGCTGCCACCTCTCACGCCAGAGCGAGTCCTCAGAGCCACCACGCGCATGAAGGCTCGGGCTGGCCAGGGTATCGACCAGATGTCGCCAGTCGATATCCAGCGGCTTCCCGACGAGGGGATCGAGCATCTCACTTCTCTTTTTGAGGCCTGTGAGGCCCAGCTGACATGGCCTTGGCAAGTGCTGATGGTCCTAGGTCGGCTACTGCCGAAGAAGCCGGGAGGGGACAGGGTGATCGGGCTTTTGACCATGCTCACTAGAGTGTGGTCACTGGCCCGTGAAGAAGACGTCCGCTCCTGGTCTTCCTCGGCAGAGCCCGCGTGGGACGCGGCCGTCCGAGGAAACTCTGCGCTTCGTGAAGCATTCCTCCGTGCGCTTCATGACGAAGCATATTTCAAGCTCGGCACGGACAACGGCCATGGGCTCCTTGACGTGGAGGGGTTTTACGATTCCATTGGGTGGGCTGTTTTGGTGCGTACTGCTTTGAAGCTGAACTTCCCCCCGGCGGTTCTGGCCCTTGAACTTCAAAACTGTATGTGCCCAAGGACCCTTGGCCAAGATGGTAGCTTCTCTCAAGCTTTTCAACCGTCGCGAAGTATCGTGCAAGGATTACGAGGAGGCACCCGCTTTGCACGTTGCATGGTATATGTTATTCTCCAGCAGATTTCGACGGCCCACGTGGGCATGTCGATGCGGATCTGGATTGACGATCTTTCTCAACGGGTCCTTGGGTCACGTCGCATTGTCAGAGCTCAACTGTTTCGCGTTCTTCGGGATACATGCAACAAGCTCGGCGAGGTTGGTCTCAAGGCGTCGCCTAAAAGTGTGCTGATGTGTTCCAGACCCGCAGACGGGCGTTTTGTCTCACGGCAGCTGCAGAAGGTAGGCATCAGTGTATCTGCTGTACGGCAAGCCCCGTATCTCGGCGTGGACCTTGGGAACGGTCGGCCAGCTAGGCAGGCACGATACAAGCGGCAGGCGAAAGCCAGAGGTATGAATGCCAAGATTCGACATTTTGCCCGCGCGTCCAAACAATACCTTGTGACAGGTCGGCTAGAGAGAGCTGGCGCCCAGGCTGCAGGATCGTACGGCCACCAAGTGCACGGAGCGTTTGGATGTTATCGCCAGCAGTTTCGTCGTCGTCTTGGGGCCTCTTTGGGTTCTAAGGCCAAAGGGAGATGCCTCACCACTCTTCTCGATCTCAAAGTTCCAGGGCAAGATCCAGGAGTTAAGTTTCCTAGAGATGCTCTTCGTTCATGGCTGTCTGTCTGGTTCAGTACTCCAGCTATTCGGCCTATGGTTAATTTGGTGTGGCCCCGTATCGTCGAACAACTTCGTAGCATATCGCCGTCGCAGGTTTCTCGGCAGATCAGGGGGCCCATAGCGGCCATTATTGGATACCTTCTGGAGGCTGGCTGGGACCCGCAGGCGCCGAACCTCTGGGACACCCCTGATTTCACGTGGAGGTTTTCGGAGTCCGACCTCTCGGGCTTTGAGGACTACTCAGACATTCTTGACGATTTTGAATCCGCATTTCAAGCTAGCTGCTGGTCTCGCGCGTCTATTCACTATTGCGGGGAGGGGATGGCCGACGGTGTCGACAATTATAGCTACCGTAAGTTCATCCAGGGTCTCCGCTTGTGCAAGAACGGCCATAGGCTCGCGGAGGTCATGGTCAACATAGCTACAGGGGGTTTCTGGCCACGGCAGCGAGTCGGCGACGAGACCAGAACCAAGATAGATGTTCAATGCCATCGGTGCCACGACGGTGCTGAGACAGCGTTTCACCGCTTCTGGACTTGCGCGTGCAATAGGAGTGCGAAGGCCTTTGTCGATTCCGACGACCTGGCCCCGCGCGCTCAGACGTTGCACGAGAGCGAGGCTTGCTACTGGCTCAGAGGCATGATCCCGAAGGCTTGGACGGCTACCCCCCCCCCCCACCTTCGGACGTGCCCTCTTGGACTTTCTTCAATGGTACTAATGACGAGCAGTTGCATGGTTCCTTTTTGGGCCGTGGGCGTGAAGATAGGCCGCTTGTGGTTTTCGGTGATGCCAGTGGCGGGCCTGATGCACGCGAACCTCGCTTTCGCCGCATCGGCAGCGCAGTCGCCAATATGAGCTCATACAGTCCCCCAAGCGTACGCTCTGCTATCCTTGGACTTCTTCCTGGGCGTAGGCAAACAGTACCTCGCGGGGAACTTTACGGGCCCCTTCTGGCCATTACGTGCAGTACGGGATCCCTGATATACGTTACAGATAACTCTGCCGTCGCCGACGGATGGTATGCTGGGCTCTACCTAGAACCATCGGGGGGGCAACATGGGGATCTGGGACATGATCAGGAAGCAGCTCAGAGACCAGGACCGTGACACGTCACAGATTGTGGTTCTCCAGGTTGCATCCCATTTGACGGCAGAAGAAGAATTAGAAAAGAAGGTACCTCTGTTTCTCACGGTTGGCAATGCGGTGGCGGACGTACTGGCTGGAGAGGCCGCGAAGTCCGCTCGACTCCCAGAGGCTCTGCGAGCGAAGGTCTGGACGGTGGAAAGAGACACCCTGTTCCTCAGGCGTCGCCTCCTCCGCGCGGGCCTTGAGGCCCTGAACGCTGCAGCTGCTTCGAAGCCCCCCACCTCGAGGAGTTCGACACAGGCGGGGCCTTCTCTTCCTCCTCCCCCTCCCCCTCCGCCATCAGTCAATGTTGTCACTGTGTTCGAGACGGACCACGCTCTGGACGAGAGCGGGAAGAGGTGCCGTCGGTGTCGGGGATCTGCCACAGACGCGGCCTTGTACAGGTGGCGTCGGTCCCCGTGCTTTCTGCTCACTCCTGGGGATGCTCATGGTTTCCACCTCCCTGTCGGTCAGCACCTACATATAGGTGGGGGCTGGGTGCATGACACACATCTTATGGCATTTCATAGCATCCTCGGCATATGGTTCTGCAGTAGTTGCGGTTGCTATAGTAGTGAGCATGATAGTCCAGGTCTCCAGGGCCTTTGTAAGCCTCGTCAGCTCACAGATACTCGGAGGGAATATCTTCGACGAATCAAGCGTGGCGAATGGCCGAAGGCCCTGACTCGTGCCCAGCAGGCAGCACGGGCAGCGAGGTAGTTTCGGATGGATCACTCCGTGATAGCGCATTCTGATTCTCATCCTCCTCCTCCTCCTCCTCCTCCTCCTCCTCCTCCTCCTTCTCCTCCTCCTCCTCCTCCTCTTCCTCCTCCACCCCCTTCTCCTCCTCCTCCTCCTCCGCCTCCTCCTCCTCCTGCCTCCTCCTCCTGCCTCCTCCGGCCTTCCTCCTCCTCCTCCTCTCCTCCTCATCATCATCATCATCCTCCTCCTCATCATCATCATCATCATCATTCATCATCATCATCATCATCATCATCATCATCATCACCATCATCATCCTCATCCTCATCCTCATCCTCATCTCATCCTCATCTCATCCTCATCCTCATCAGCAGCATCATCATCAGCAGCAGCATCAGCATCAGCATCATCATCAGCAGCACATCATCATCAGCATCATCATCAGCATCAGCATATCATCATTATCATCATCATCATCACATCATCATCAGAAGCAGCATCAGCATCAGCATCAGCATCAGCATCATCATCATCATCATCATCATCATCATCATCATCATCATCATCATCATCATCATCATCATCATCATCATCATCATCATCATCATCATCCCCTACGCCCTCCCCAAGTACACGCCGTTCCTCCTCCCACTCCACCTCGAATCTGTGATACATCGCCGACAGATCGGCAACAGGCCGCCGATAGCGACTCCGCGCGGTCATGGGCGGGGTGGCCCATCGGGCCCCCATCGGCAATCAAGGTCGATCGGGGTCAATACACGCCCCCTGGAGAAATCCACCCGGGGATGGCTTTCGGGCCATAACTCCCCTCTCCGGCGGTTGTTCGGGACGACCCGAGTACACCCGGAACGCCCTCGACGAGGCGCAGCTGCCGAAACTTCCAACCTCGAGCCTCGAGCCTCGAGCCTACAACGTTCCCCCTGAGGTCCTGAGCTCCGCGTTGTCGACCAGGAAGACCTCCTCGAGGCAGCGGGTGGGAGGGCTGGCCTTACCAGGCCTCCCGTCTCGAGGCCCCCGACGTCTCGAGAAGAGCGCTCCTCCGGCGTCTCGACAAGAAGCGGCACTGCTTCTCTCATGGGTTTCATCCTCTCGGGTGGCCTTGCCAGGCCTCCCGTCTCGAGGCTCCCGACGTTTCGAGAAGAACGTTCCTCCGGCGTCTCGACAAGAAGCGAGACTGCTTTCGTGATAGTTGTCGTCCTCTCGGGTGGCCCTACCAGGCCTCGGGGCCGTCAAAGAACAGCTCGGGGTGAAAGACCGGTCCCAGGGAAGTGGTCGAGAGGTCGAGAGGTTGGGGGGCCGTGTCTCGACAAAATTACCCGACGCCGCGCCTCGAATCAATGACCCTGGCGACGTACCCAGCCCTCGCGCGATGCGGGGCATAATGAAGGGGCCCCAGGACACACAAATAAATACACACAAATAAAACAAATCCCCATATTTTCCCATATTTGGGGGGGGGGGTCTTCCCCCCATTCCCACATTTTCCAATTTCTGGGAAATCGACGATGGATTGTGTCTGTGTGGTTTTTACCCTCCTGACATAAGTACATCAGGATTGCTACAACGGGGGCGATGACGTAAAACGGACGCATGTGATTTTGCGAGCAGCAATCGGAAGGCTCGCAGGCCCCCGATCAAGATCTAAGGGCTACGCAACAACAAATCACCCCCGCTGGCTGTGCCATGCGCCCGTTGCACCCAACGTATCCCACAGAAGCTCTTGAGAACCCCCGCGGGACACGTGTAGACGCAACGTTATGGCCATCGCCCAACAGATGGTCTGTTTCACGAATCACCCCCGTTGGCTGTGCCATGCGCTCGTTGCGCCTAACGTATCCCACAGTAGCTCTCCAGAGCCCCCCAGGAACGGCGAGGTCTCGCTCTGATCCCCGCGGTGCCTCACTCCGCAGGACCCACCAGCATCACTCGAAAGTGGCGACAGTGTCGCAGATCGTAGCCCCCCAGAGACGGCGAGGTCTCGCTCAGATCCACGCGGCGCCTCACTCCGCAGGACCCACCAGCAGCACTCGAAAGTGGCGACAGTGTCGCAGATCGTAGCCCCCCAAGGACGGCAAGCTCTCGCTCAGATCCCCGCGGCGCCTCACTCCGCAGGACCCACCAGCAGCCCTCGAAAGTGGCGACAGTGTCGCAGATCGCAGCCCCCCAGGTACGGCGAGCTCTCGCTCAGATCCCCGCGGCGCCTCACTCCGCAGGACCCACCAGCAGCCCTCGAAAGTGGCGACAGTGTCGCAGATCGCAGCCCCCTTGGCAAGATACACAAGAGGTACCGCAGCCAGGATGCACACACACACACACACACACACGAGGTACGCACAAGACAGGAGGAGACAAGAGGAGAGCGAGAGGCTGGAGGCGGGAGGAGAAGGACGCGACCGCAGTGCTCTACGCAAAACGAATACCCAACCAAGGAGGGTTTGGAAAGATCGAGGCGCCGGGTGCCTTGGCCGCTGGCGCCGGGAGGGCGATGTGCAGCCCGCAGGCGCACGGGCGGCGAGCGGCATCCCCAGAGATCCGATGGCGTGATGGGAGGAGGGCGAGCTACAATGCGGTGGGGGGCATGCGCTAAAAGAGTGTGCCCAGGAGGCGTCTGACCCTGGGCGAATCCTCCTTTTTGGGCCTCCTGGGAGGCCCTCGTCGCCGCCGCTGGATTCGCCTCGAAGCTCTGTTCAGAACGCACCCTGGGAGAGGACCGGGGAGTAGCGGTATTGGTACCTTTTGGCGCTCCCCACTTGAGGGCCTCGCGATCCCCAGAGGTCCGATGTCGTGATTCTTGTCAATGCGCGGTCCCCGTAAGTCTCGACCCATTCCCCAGGACCGGTTTTGCATCCTGAGTCGTGTTTTGGCGGTCCCGAGGCCCGGCGAGGGCCCCTGGGGGCCGAAAGTTGCGAAAACCTCCGTCTTGATCTTTACGATACGCTGGATCTCTGGGTCCACATCCGCGCCCTCGCAGCCTGGATCCCGGGGTGCGGTCCTGCGGGTGCGCGGTCGCACGGATGCGCTCGGCCCGGGGCATCCGCAGAGAAGCTCCCCGCGTCCGCGGAGCCGCGCGGCCTGGGGGCCCGGCCCGCGGGGGCCGTGGACACGGACATGTTCTTTGCCCACGGCGGGCGCCCGCGAAGTCTTGTGCCCACGTGCTTCTGTAACGCCCTGGCTCCTCGACGCCGGCGGGAGCGTCGTCATCCTCCAAGGGGCTCCCATACGGCCCAGACCCTCGCGTCGTGGGAAAGTGCGTGACGGGAGGTTTCTGGCCGTTCTCGGCCTCGCGGTAGAGAGCCGGCCCCACAGAACGGGTCTGGACCTCCAGGGGTCCACGCCGAGAAGAAGTCACGACGCCGGGCGTCTGGACGTGCAGCACCTTCTTGCTGTACTGGTGCATCCTGCACCTCGTGTACTCTTGCCTACGCTCCTGGCCCTGGGTGTGGCCGCGACGCCGCGACGCCGCCCCGCGCCCACTCCCAGGGTGATGGAGCCCTGGCCGGCCGCCCTGGTGGGTGCCCGCGCCTCTGGCCTTGTCCTTCCCGCGGCGGCCCGCTCACCTCCTCCCCCCTTGCCTCCGGTCAACCAGCGCCTGCCTGCTCCCGGTCCGCACGACCGCGCGTGCGTGCTGCCTCTATACCGCGCTCTGACGTTGAACAAAAAATGTCGGGGCTTGCTGCTTCTTTCAATACGGAGTCCCCGAAAGCCCGGGGATCGACCGACCCGGGTCAATCCAAGCCCGGGTGAGTCAGGCTTTGCAGGATCCTGCAAGATCCTGCAGGGTCCTGTGCGGTCATGCAGAATATCCTGCGCGCAGGCCCGCGCCAGTGCAGCCCTGGCTCTGCAGGCTCCTGCCGGATCCCGCACTCTGGCCGACCCCCGCCTGCAGTGACCCCCGTCTCGAGGCTCCCGAAGGGCCCCGACCCTCTCCCCACGGGCTCCACGTCCCGAGCAGAGCTCCTCTATAGGGGGCGGCCCGCGGGGCCTGCCGCCGGGGCTCCCAGGAGCCCGAGGGCAGCGAGAGGGAGACCTGCGCGCTGCATCGTTTGTTCCGTGCGCTGGAGGCCAGGGTCCTCCCGCGGGGGTGCCAAGGCCACGCTAACGGCGATGTTGGTCAGCGGCGGCGTTGGGAATCTGTCTTTTTGCTGGACGCCGAGCTCGTGCAGAACACGCTGCAGAAAACACGAACTAGCCTTTCCGACAATTGGGTTGGCCACGAACCACCCCCACCTACAATACCGAAACCTGCATCGACGGACGTTGCCTACATCGCCGTTGGCGTGTCTCCTGGGGTAGTTGTCCGTCCCGGGCCCAATGTTTCCCTAACAGCGTTTCGCTCAAGGGTTCGAGTGGAAGTACAGCCGGAGATGCGATCCAGAAACTTGCCATCCAGGAGACCTGGTCCAGCTTTCCAGAAGTGTCTTGAGACCGACCTGGGCCGCACCTCAGTGCCAACGCTGGAGGGGCGCACGCGCCCGGGAAACCGGGCCAGTCTTCTGGCAAGCTGGTTGTTTCTGAAAAACGATCGCTGGCCCGGCTGTTCGGGGGGAGGTCCCTCAACCGAATGCTCAAATGCAAACGCAAACACCGCTGGCGAGCTTCACACAGGGGAGCGGGGAGCCCTGCCTGGTCCGGCAGCCGCTTCGCTTGCGTGTGTTCAAGGGTCGCGGCTTCGCCCCACTGCCGGCCACAGGTGTGGTCCCGACGGCCACGGCCCCATGCAGACATCAAATGGCCGCGCTCCCACCCCTCCTGGCTGCAAAGTGTCTTTCTCGCGGCCTCCCGCCCGTGCTTCTCCTACGAAGGGGCCCAAGGACACACAAATAAAGACACACAAATAAAAAGACTCCCCATATTTCCATATATTTTCTGGGTTTTTGTCTTCCCCCCCAACTCCCATATTTTCAAATATTTTCTAGGGAATCGACGATTAATTGTGTCTGTGTGTTTCTTTCCCTCCTGATCCTACCTCGACCCGCCTCTTCACCCTCGATATGCTAGCAGGTCGCTCTAGTGTCCTGTGGCGCTGCCGGTGCTCCTGCTCTGACCGCACACCGCGCGAGAGGGCGGAGGGCTTGAGAGACCCACCCACCCAAAATGCTCCACCAGCGCCGCAGTCGAAGAAAACAACAACAAAAAACAACAACAACAACAACAACAACAACAACAACAACAACAACAACAACAGCAACAGCAACAGCAACAGCAACAGCAACAACAACAACAACAACAACAACAATCACTTTACCCGAACGCTCAGTGTTCTCACCAGTGCCAGGGTTTTCATGCGACGCCAGCCAATACCCCCACTTTGTGGGGGGGCAGTGCAAGCTCTACCAAATATCCACACGACTCTTCGCCACCACCCACACCCAGCTTCCCGCCCTATGACGTTCGGACACTTCACTTCGTGGCCTGCGGACGACCGTGGCTACTACACTGGCGTGGAGTACACACCCACAGAAGTTGTTAAGCCTACGTTCGTACAACCACAGAAGTTGTTAAGCCTTGTTAACCCACAGAAGTTGTTAAGCCTTCCACAGAACATCTGTTGCATATGATGCATATGGTACATGATACACATGATACACATGATACGCACTCACAAGATAGTTGATCACATCTTTAGGGCAAATTCCTGAGGGATGTGGGAATACACAAGAGAGAGAGGATATGGTTGTCCCGATGGACCTACGGCGCGATTCGTGTGAATTTATGATGCGCGGTGCTAAAATTCTTAAGAAGCCCAATGGTTTTTGGAGATTTCGGCGTGCGCGCGCGAAGAAAAAACGAATGTGTCCCGCATGGTATTATTTGACTGGGATGATGGCCCTGGCAGGTGCGCAACCGTTGTTGCAGAAGTTCGAAAAAGTTGCTCGCAAAAGCCCGTTTGACAGAAATGATTAAAAAGTGTTGGGTTTCCTACGAATCCGCAAGAGCGCGCGGGATGAGATTTTGACAATTTTTTGTTGAAAAAACATTGGTTTTTTGATGTTTTTATGTTAAAATCGCTGCGAACACTAAGGTTTTGGAAGGATTTCGTCTTGCGCGCGCGAATGTCCACTTTACCTTATTTTTTGCAAGGGATTCTTGAAATTTGATTATATTAGAACAAGAAATGTCAGTTTATAGTGTTTTTTGCAAGGGAAAGCGGGGGGGAACAAAACAACCGGATCTTGATCACATCGAATTACCTGAGGCTTCCTCACGAAAGTGATGAAAATGTAGCTGCGGCCTAGGCGGCGCAGGGGGGCCGTGCACCAGGGGTCCCAACAATAATTATTCTTTAGAATTAATAATGTTCAACAACAACAACAACAACAACAACAACAACAACAACAACAACAACAAATACTAGCACGGTGGGGAACCACCGTTCTCACCAGTGACCAGGGTTAATAAGGAAGGCGGGCAATACCCCCCACTTTGTGGGGGGGCCGGTTCAAGCTTACCAGAATTTACAAACGACTCTCTTCGCCACCACCCAACACCCAGCTTCCCGCATATGACGTTCGGACACCATATGACGTTCGGACAATTCACTTCGTTGGCATGCGGGACGAACGTGGCTACTATTCAGGGCCCCCGCGGGCGAACGACGACGGCGTGCGCGCGCGAAGAAAAAACGAAGTGTCCCGCCATGTATTTTTGCAAGGGATGGTGGCCCTCGCAGGCGCGCAACCGTTGTTGGAGAAGTTCAAAGCACCTGAAGAAGTAGCACGCAAAGACCCTTTTGACAGAAATGTTTAAAAAGTGGTGTGTTTCCTAAGAATCCGCAAGAGCGCGCGGAAGGACATTTTGACAATTTTTTCTTAAAAAACCATTGGGTTTTTGATGTTTTTATGTTAAAATCGTTACGAAACCTAAGGTTTTGGAAGGATTTCGTCTTGCGAGCGCGAATGTCCACTTTACCATATTTTTTGCAAGGGATTCTTGAAATTTGATCAACTAAGAACAAGAATTTTCATTTTCTATTGTTTTTTGCAAGGGAAAACGAGCGTCAACAAAAAACCGGATCCGGTACCAATCGTTTTGCCTGAGACTTCCTCACGAAAATGATGAAAATGTGGCTGCGGCCTAGGCGCGGCGGGGGGTCGCGCACCAGGGGCCCAACAATAATTATTCTTTAGAAGTAATAATAAGTCGTGTTCCTGCTAAGTGGGCTTCTGTTCTGCTAAGTGGGCTCCAAATGTGCTTGATCCAGTTGTCAGCTCCGCCTCCTGCTGCTGGTCTTGTTTTTCCTCCTCGTCGTCCTCCTCCTCCACTTCCTCCTCCTGTCCTCCTCCCCTTCCTTCCTCTTTTCACGTCCTACTAGCACCTCGTCCTCTCCCTCCTCCTCCTTGCCTCCTCCCCCTCCCCCTCCTCCCTCCTCCTCTCCGCCCCCTCCTCCTCTCCTCTCCGCCTCATCCCCCCTCTCCTCCTCCCTCTCCCCTCATCCTCTCCTCCTCCTCCTCCTTCCATCCTCCTCCTCCTTGCCTCCTCCTCCCCCCTCCTCCTCCTCCTCCTCCTCCTCCTCCTCTTCCTCCTCCTCCTCCTCCTCATCCTCCTCCTCCTCCTCCTCCCCCTCCTCTGCCTCGTCGCCCTTCGGCGGCCTTCAGCGGCCGTCGGTGGCTTTCGGCAGCCCCTGGCGGCCTTCGGCGGCTTTCGGCGGCCCTCGTCGTGTTCCTGCTAAGTTCGCTTCCGATGTGCTTGATCCTGTTGCCAGCCCCGCCTCCTGCTACTGGTGTTGCACTGTGGTTCATGCCAAGTTGCACGGAGAGACCTGGAAAACAACTCCACATCCTCCTCATCGCGCTCCTTCTCTCCTTCGCTCTCTCTCTTTCTCTCTCTCTCTCTCTCTCTCTTTCTCTCTCTCTCTCTCTCTCTCTATTTTTATCCCGCATCCCCCACAGTGGAAGCCTCTGTCTCATGCCCATCTGCACTTGCATTTTGCATATGCTGCATTGCACTTGCATGGAATGCCATTGCATTGCATTGCATTGCATGGCATTGCATGGCATTGCATTACAACGCATGGGATTGCATTTCTGTTGCGTCACTTCCCATTGCGCTGCGTTGCGTTGCGTTGAGAGTTCCTCGCAACTCTGGGCTCCGAGCTGCCAGGGGCAATGTGGCTTGGCCCATTTCGCCTGACTCATCCTCGCAACTCTGGGATCCAAGATGCCACGCGCGAAGTGGTCCAGTCCATTTCGCCTGAGACGTCCTCGCAACTCTGGGCTCAGATATGCCCCTAACCTGAGGATGTCCAGCCCGTTTCGCCTTAGACATACTCGCAACTCTTGGCTCAGACATGCCGAGCGCGAGGTGATCTGGAAATGCTTATTTCAGACATTCTCGCCTGAGACATTCTCCTCAACTCTGCGAGATGCCGCGCGCGAGGTGGTCTGGCCAATTTCGCCTGAGACATCTTCGCAACTCTGGGTTCCCAAATGCCGCGCGCGAAGAGGTGCGGCCCGGCTCGCCTGAGGATCCTTGCAAATCCGGGCTCATATATGTCCTGGATTAATGTGGTTCGGGCCCACTTCGCCTGAGACCTCCTCGCAGCTCTGGGTTCCGAGATACCTCTCGCGAGGTGGTCTGGCCCATTTTCGCCAGAGGCATCATCGAAACTCTGGAATCGGAAATGCTCTGACTGAGTTGGTCCAGCACGATTCGCCTGGGACATCCTCGCAACTCTGGGCTCAGATATGCCCTGACCTGAGGCGGTCTGGCCCCATTCGCCCGGGGCATTCACGCACCTCCGAGATCCGAGATGCCAGGCGCGAGGTGGCCCAGTCAAACTCGCCTCAGACCTCCTCGCAACTCAGGGTTCCGAGATGCCGCGTGCGAAGCGGTCCGGCTAATTTTGCCTGCGACATCTTCGCAACTCTGGGCTCCAAGATGTCGTGCGTGGGCTCAGGGATACTCTGACACAAGGTGGTCCAGCCTGTTTCGCCTGGGACATCCTCGCAACTCCAGGCTCAGAAATGCCGCGTGCGAGGTGGTCGGGCCCGTTTGGCCAGAGGCATCATCGAAACTCTGGGATCGAAAATGCTCTGACTGAGTTGGTCCGGCACGATTCGCCTGTGACATCCTCGCAACTCTGGGCCCAGATATGCCCTGACCTGAGGCGGTCTGGCCCCATTCGCCCGGGGCATTCACGCAACTCTGAGATCCGAGATGCCAGGCGCGAGGTGGCCCAGTCAAACTCGCCTCCGACCTCCTCGCAACTCTGGGCTCCGAGATGCCGCGTGCGAAGCGGTCCGGCTAATTTTGCCTGCGACATCTTCGCAACTCTGGGCTCCAAGAAGTCGCGCGCGGGCTCAGGGATACTCTGACATAAGGTGGTCCAGCCTGTTTCGCCTGGGACATCCTCGCAACTCCAGGCTCAGAGATGCCGCGTGCGACGTGGTCGGGCCCGTTTCGCCTGAGACATCCTCGCAACTTTGGTCTCTGAACTGTTGTGGCCTGAAGTGATCTGGCCCATGTCGCCAGAGACATCCTCACAACTCTGGGCTCGAAATTGCGACGCGTGAGGTTGTCCGGTCCAGCTCGCCTGAGACATCCTCGCAATTCTGGGCTCAGAGATGCTCCTGATTTGAGGTGATCTGGCCCATTTTCGCCTGAGACATATTCGCAACTCTGGGCTCAGACATGTTGCGCCCGAGGTCGCTTGGCCAATATGGCCTGATGCATCCCCGCAACTCCGGGCACAGAGATGATGCGCTCGAGGTACTCCGGCCAGATTTGCCTGATCCATCCTCGCAACTCTGGGCCCCAAAATGCCGCGCCAGAGATGGTCGGGCCATTTCGCCTGAGACCTCCTCGCAACTCAGGGCTCCGAGATGCCGCGCACGAGGTAGTCCAGTCAATTTTTGCCTGAGACATCCTCACAACTGGGCTCCGATAGGGCCAGGCCCAAGCTTCCTGTTACACTACACTGCTAATATCGAGTTGTGCCCCAGGAGGGGTCCAGGCGCCCCTGCCCCGAGGGGGCAGTTAGCCGGCGCCGAGGCGAGAACATGAATTTCGGACACGCCCTGGCACACGTTGAAATCTCCAGCGAGAGGAGAACTTCGAGGGCGAGGAGGAGAACCAGGAGAACGAGGTGGGGCGAGAAGAACCAGGAGGAATAACATCAGGAACACGATGGTGATAACGAGGAAAATAAGAGGACGAGGAAGAAGAAAGACGAGGAGAAAGAGGAACGGGATGACGGGGGGAGGAGAAGGAGGGGGGAAAAAGGAGGTTTGGGAAGGGGGGATGGGATAGGGCCAAGAAGGCATGGCCCGCAAGAGGACGATGCCAGCAATGACGACGACTGTGACGATGACAAGGGCGCAGGCAAAGCCTATAAATCGGTATGTTGGTGATGCTTCTCCGCCTCGTCACCATCCTTGTCCTGGTCCTCTTTCTGCTGCTGCCTCCTCCATCTTCCCCCATACTCCTCCTGCTCCTCCTTGCAGCCCCCTCTCTCCTCCAGACTCCAGCAGGGCCCCCTTGGACTGTGCGAATGTTGATGCTAAGAACGGTTCTGCGCCTGTCGGTACCAGTATCGCTATCGATACCAGTACCGATGCCGGTACAGGTACCGGTACCAAGCCATGATCGGCATCGGTATTTCAACAGAAGATACAGCCAAGACCAACAGCTTTTCGCTTCCGATCGAGCCCCCTGCCCCTGGGGTCTTAGGCGTTTGCCGCATTCTACGCGTTCTCGGCAAGGCCAACCCAGCGGCCCTGCTGAGAGCACGCGGCGCGGCGAACGTCTAGGATCTACACGGCGGCGTCTGCTGAGATGAGGTTTGCGCTGTAGGGGTCTTCCCACCGAGGCACGCGGGTGCCTCTGCTGAGAGGACGTGGGTCTGACCCTGGGATCGTCATCTGGCCCTGATGAAACAAGCTCTACTTGGAGGGCGTCGTCTCATCACGCCCAGCGGGCGATCCCAGGATCAGGCCCGCGCCTTCTCAGCAGAGGCACCCGGGTGCCCCTGCTGAGAAGAGCCTTGCAGCGCAGACTTTCTCTCAGCAGAGGCCGCCGCGTAGATCTCTTGGGCGTTTGCCGCGGCCTCGGCCGGCCGTCCGCTTCTGCCGCGGCGGGTGGCCGCCCGTTCATCCGATTCGTCTTCGTCGTAGTCGTCGCCGTCGTCGTCATCAGGGCCCTCATTGTTGTCGTCGACGTTATCATCATTATCATCACCATCGTCGTCATCATCATCATCGTCCTTATCATCATCGTGGTCATCGTCATCACCACCGTGCTCATCATCAAATTCACTCGCAATCAACTTCATGACGAATCATTGCAACCGTTGTTGTCGTCACCTTGAGCGCCGATACCGTTTTGATATATTGCAGTCGTCATGGTCGGCGGGTCGCCGCCATCGTTGCGATCCACCTCGTCACGGCAATCATATTATTCATCTTCATCCTCCGCTGTATCTTCCTCTGCCTTCTGATACTCTGCGCATCTGCGGCCCATCTGATCCTCTTTAATTCATCCTTGGACAAGCGTGGAAAGTGAGGAGCGAGAAGTGTGTGTGTGTGTGTGTGTGTGGGGGGGGGGAGGACGGCGGGCGAGACGCGAGAAAAGAGCAGGACGTGGAGGAGCAGCGGAGGGATGGGGGATCTGAGGGGCAGCAGCAGCAGAAGGATGACGCGGACCAGCGACGAATGAAGAATATATTAAGGCCAGGGTCCAGCATCCCCATCAACGACTCTAGATTTAATGTGGCTTCAAAACTTGTTCTCGTCCTCCGAGTCACCGTCCTCCTGTTCCTGATTTGCGTGCGCCCTTGTCGTTATCAATGTCGTCGTCGTTGTTTATGTCGCCGTCCTCATCGTGTTTCTCGCCGTCCACCCTCCTACGCAACCTCATCGTCCTCCCTTTTCCTCCGCATCCTCATGCCGTTCCTCCTACTTCTCGCCGTTACTTTCCTCCTCCTCCTCCTCCTCCTCTTCATCATCCTCCTCATCATCGTGCTCCTGATGCTCTTCCTCATCCGGGTTCTCCTCGCCCCTCCTCGTACTCAAAGTTATCCTTCTTGCCTTCATATTTCTCCTTTCGCCGGAGATTTCCTCAACATATATATTCTGGCCTGGCGCTCCCGCCTGAGACGTCCTTCCACATGAATCAGAAATCCGGCTCTCGCCTCGGCACCGGTTAACTGCCCCCTCGGGCCAAGGGCGGTTGAACCCCTCCTGGAGGACGACTCGATAACTAGTCGTGTGGTTTTGGCACGTCTGGGAGCCCTTTCGCGAGGATGTCTCAGGCGAACGGGTTGGGCCACCTAGCGCGCCACATCTCGGAGCCCAGCGTTGCGAAAAGGTCTCAGGCGAAACTGGCCGGGCTACCTCACTTCAGGGCATCCTTGAGCCTGGCCAGACCACCTCGCGCGCAGCGTCTCTGAGGCTGGAGTTGCGAGGATGCCTCAGGCGAAGCGCGCCGGCCAACCTCGCGCGCGGCATGCCTGAGCCCATAGTTGCGAAGATGTCTCGGGCGGAAAGTGCCAGACCACCTCAGGTCAGAGCATCTCTGAGCCCAGAATTGCGAGGATGTCTCGGGGAAAGTTGGCCAGACTTTCGCGCGCGGCATGGAGGAACCCAGAATTCCGAGGATGTCGGAGGCGAAAATGGTTAAACCACCCTGCGCGCGACATCTAGGAACCCAGAGTTGCGAGGATACCTCAGGCGAAACTGGCTGGACCACCTCGCGCCTGGCATCTCGGAGACCAGAGTTGCGAGAATGTCCCAAGCGAACTGGGCCGGACCACCTCAAGTCAGGGCATATCTGAGTTTGGAGTTGCGGAAATGTTTCAAGCGAATCGGGCCGGACCAAATCAGGTCAGAGCATCTCCAATCCCAGAGCTGCGATGATGTCTCGGGCGAGAATGTCCGGACCGTTTCGTGCGCGGCATGTCTGAGTCTTAACCCAGAACTGCAAGGGTGTCTCAGGCAAAATGGGCCAGACCACCTCGCGAAAGGCATCTCTGAGCCCAGAGTTTCGAGGATATCTCAGTCGAAACGGGCTGTACCACATCAAGTCAGTGCGTATCTGAGCCCAGTGTTGCGAGGATGCTCACGCGAGCCCGGCCGCACCATCTCGCGAACGGCATCTAAGCCCAGAGTTGCGAGGATATCTCAGGCGGAACTGGCCAGATCACCTGGCGCATGGCATCTGGGAGCTCAAATTTGCGGCGGAGATGTCTCAGGCGAAACTGACCAGGTCACCTCAGGTTCAGGCATCTCTGAGGCCAGAGTCGCGAGAATGTCTGAGGCAAAATTGTCTGGTTCACCTCGCGCGCGGCATGTCTGAGCCCAGACTTGCGAGGATGTCTAAGGCGATTTGGACTGGACCTGCTCAGGTCACGACATCTCGTAGCCCAGAGTTGCAAGGATGCCTATGGCTTCCACTGTAGGGGCCAGCGAGCCTCGCAAAGTCACCGACCTCGGTGATCGGTGACCTGCCAGGGCCTCCAAAAAGCCTCGCGAGGTCACCGACGTCGGCGACCTCCCGGGGCCCTCACCGGGCCTCGCGAGGTCACCGACCTCGGTGACTTGCTGGCGCCTCCAGCGAGCCACGCAAGGTCACTGGCCTGTGTTCGATATACGGTCACATGCTGGGGGGTCCAAAGAGCCTTGCAAGGTCTCAGTGACATGCCGGGGCCTTCAACGGGCCCCATGAGGACACCCACCTCGGAGACCTTCTGGCTTTCAGCGGGCTTCGCAAGGCCACCGGCCTGGGTTTGAGACTAAGTGACCTGCCAGGGGCTCCAAAGAGCCTCGCAAAATCACCGACCTCGGTGACCTCCCGGGGCCCTCAACGGGCCTCGCGAGGTCACCGACCTCGGTGACCTGCCCGGGCCTCCAGCGGGCCACGCAAGGTCACCGGCCCGTGTTTGACATGCGGTGGCCTGCCAGGAGTTCCAACGAGCCTCGCAGGGTCACGGACCTCGGTGACCTTCCGTGGCCTTCAACGGGCCTCGGGCCTCCAACGGGCCTCGCAAGGTCACCGTCCTGTATTCGGCATTCGGTCATCGTCGTCATCGTCGTCGTCGCCGTCGTCGTCGTCGTCGCCCCCGTCGTCTTCGTCGTCGCCGCCGTCGCCGCCGCCGTCGTCGTCGTCGTACTATACAACAATTCTCGCGCGCTGGACACTGGACACCGGATACCAGACACCGGACGTTTGACACCCGACACCGGGCACTGGACACCGGGCACCGGGCATCGGGCACCGGACACTGGACAACGGACACCGGACACTGGACACCGGACACCGGACACATGACATTGGACACCGGACACCGGACACCGGACTCTGGACACCGGCCCCGGACGTCGATGATGATGTTTATCTTGGTGTTGATGGCGACTACGGTAATGAGTGCGATGGATGCAGACGACGACGACGACGGTGATGATGATTACGGTGATGACGAAGCTGTCAATGAAGTTGACCTTGCCATGATGATGATGACGATGATGATGACGACGATGATGATGATGACGATAAGGATGTCGGTGGTGATGATGGTGATGATGGTGATGATGATGGTGGTGGTGGTAGTAGTGATGATGATGGTAGTGATGATGGTTATGATGGTGATGATGATGATGATGATGATGATGGTGATGATGGTGATGATGGTGATGGTGATGATGGTGATGATAATGACGATGACGATGCTGGTGATGATTATGATGTTGTTGATGCCGCTGCTGACGATCATAGCGAGTATTACGCTCTGATGACTGTGAAGGTGGGGGAGGAGGAGGAGGAAGAGGGAGGAGGAGGAGGAGACGAGGAGAAGGAGGCGGAGGAGGAGGAGGACGGGTCGTCGTCGCGGTCTTCGTCGTCGTCGTCGCCTTCATCGTCGTCGTCGTCGCCGTCGCCTTCATCGTCGTCGTCGTCGTCGTCCTCGCCCTCGTCGTTTTCGTCTCCCTCGTCGCCCTCGCAGAGGTCCAGCAAGACAGATTGAACACTATTTAATTGTCCCGCCCAGACCGACCCGCCCGCCCGTTAGGGTCCGCCCGCCGGACCCGATCCGCCCGTTAGGACACGCGCGTGCCAACTCGATGATGTTTCCTACTTTAATGTCCCGCCCGCCCGACCCGACCCGTCCGTTACGATCCACCCGCCGGTCCGGCACGCCCGTTGGGGCCCGCTCCTGCTGCTCCTCATCCTCCTGATCATCTTCCACTCTTCCTCCTCCTCCTCCTCCTTCTCCCCGTCCACCTCCTCCTCATCCTCCTTCCCCTCGTCCTCATCCTCTCCATTCCCCCTCATCATCATCATCATCATCATCATCATCATCATCATCATCATCATCATCATCATCATCATCATAATCCTCATTCTGCTGCTGTTCCTCCTCCCCACATTCCTCCTCTTTCTCTACCTCCCCCTCTTTTTCATCATCGCCATCATCATCATCCTCCTGCTGCTCCTGACTTCTCCTCTTCATCCTCATTCTCCTCATCCTGCTGCTGCTGCATCCTTGTCCTGCTGCTTGTCCTCCTGCTCATCATCGTCATTGTAATCATATAGTTCTTCCTCATCATCCTCATCATCCTCCTCAATATCCTCCTCCTTCTCCGTCTCCTCATCCTCATCATCTTCAGCCTCATTCTCTTGATTCCCCTCCTTATCCACCCCTTCCTTATCCTCCTCCCCATCCTCCTCATCCTCCTCAACCCCCTCCTCCACCTCAACATCCTCCTCCTCGTCCTCCTGCTGCTTATCCTCATCCTCATTATGATTTTTGGTACCCTCCTCCTCCTCATCACCATCATCATCCTCATCCTCCTGCTGCTGCTGCTCCTCCCCCGCCTCATGCTCTTGCAACTGACGCCAGACACCGGACACCAGACACCAGGCGCCCGGACAGGGGCACCGAACACCAGACTCCGGACACAGGACAACGGACACCATACACCAGACACCGGACACCGGACGCCAGATGCCAGACGCCGGACGCTGGACGCCGGTCGCCGGACATTGGAAACAGGACACCGGACACCGGACGCCGGACGCCAGACGCCATACGCCAGACGCTGGACGCCGGACACCGCAAGGATCGTGCATGCCTTCGTCGTCTCAGTCGTCGTCGCCCTCGTCGTCGTCGTCGTCGTCGGCGTCGTCGCCCTCGTCGTCGTCGTCGTCTTCATCGTCGTCGTTATCGTCTTTGTCGTCGTCGTCGCCCTCGTCGTCGTCGTCGCCCTCGTCGCCGTCGTCGCCCTGGTCGTCGTCGTCGTCGTTGTCGTCTTCGTCGACGCAGTAGTAGTCGTCTTCGTCGTCGTCGCCGTCGTCTTCGTCTTCGTCGTCGTTGTTGTCGCCTTCGTCGTCGTCGTCTTCGTCGTCTTCTCCATCGAAGCAGTCGTCGTCGTCGCCCCCGTCGTCGTCGTCGTCGTCGTCGTCGTCGTCGTCGTCGTCGTCGTATTTATCGTCGTCGTCGTCGTCGTCGTCGCCCTCGTTGTCGTAATCGTAGTCGTCGTCGCTGCCGTCGTCGTCGTCGTCGTCGCCTTCGTCGTCGTCGTCGTCGCCGTCGTCGTCTTTATCGTCGTCGTCATCGTCTTCGTCGTCGTCGCGGCTGTCGTCGTCGTCGTCGCCCTCGTCGCCGCCATCGACCTCGACATCGTCATCGTTGTCGTCGCCTTCGCTCTCCGGGGACCCCCACCCATAGGAGAAGTCCAGCTGGACTTGTCCTGTGGGTGGGGTGTTTGGATCTCCGGGGACCCCCACCCATAGGAGAAGTCCAGCTGGACTTGTCCTATGGGTGGAGTGCTTGGCTCTCCGGCGACCCCTACCCATAGGAGAAGTCCAGCTGGACTTGTCCTATGGGTGGGGTGCTTGGCTCTCCGGCGACCCCCACCCATAGGAGAAGTCCAGCTGGACTTGTCCTATGGGTGGGGCGCTTGGCTCTCCAGCGACCCCCACCCATAGGAGAAGTCCAGCTGGACTTGTCCTATGGGTGGGGTGCTTGGCTCTCCGGCGACCCCCACCCATAGAAGAAGTCCAGCTGGACTTGTCCTATGTTTGGGGTGCCTGGCTCTCCGGCGACCCCCACCCATAGGAGAAGTCCAGCTGGACTTGTCCTCATGGGTGGGCTGCTTGGCTCTCCGGCGACCCCCACCCCCACACATAGGAGAAGTCCAGCTGGACTTGTCCTATGGGTTGGGTGCTTTTCGCTCAGCCTAAAAGCAAGCGAAATTTCTCCTATGGGGGGGGGGGTCCCAGACCCCCCCCCCCACATAGGATGAAGTCCAGCTAGGACTTCTCCTATGGGGGGGGGGGTCTGGGGACCCCCCCCCCCCAATTAGGGGATCGCCTCACATATGTTCTTATGTTAGGGGCGATCCCCTATGGGGGGGGGGGGTCCCCAGACCCCCCCCCCCCAAGGAGAAGTCCAAGCTGTTACTTCTCCTATGGGGGGGGGGGGTCTGGGGACCCCCCCCCCCCCCCCCATAAGAGAAAATTTCGTTGCTTTTCAGGTGAGCGTAAAGCACCCCACCCGTAGGACAAGTCCAGCTGGACTTCTCCTATGGGTGGGGCTCGCCGGAGAGCCAAGCACCCCACCCATAGGACAAGTCCAGCTGGACTTCCCCTAGATGGGTCGGGGTTGCCAGAGAGCCAAGCACCCCACCCATAGGACAAGTCCAGCTGGACTTCTCCTATGGGTGGGGGTCCCCGGAGAGCCGAGCACCCCACCCATAGGACAAGTCCAGCTGGACTTCTCCTATGGGTGGGGGTCGCCGGAGAGCCAATAGGACAAGTCCAGCTGGACTTCTCCTATGGGTGGGGGTCCCGGAGAGCCAAGCACCCCAACCATAGGACAAGTCCAGCTGGACTTGTCCTATGGGTGGGGGTCGCCGGAGAGCCAAGCACCCCACCCATAGGACAAGTCCAGCTGGACTTCTCCTATGGGTGGGGCTCGCCGGAGAGCCAAGCACCCCACCCATAGGACAAGTCCAGCTGGACTTCTCCCATATGGGTGGGGGTTGCCGGAGAGCCAACCACCCCACCCATAGGACAAGTCCAGCTGGACTTCTCCTATGGGTGGGGGTCCCCGGAGAGCCGAGCACCCCACCCATAGGACAAGTCCAGCTGGACTTCTCCTATGGGTGGGGGTCGCGGGAGAGCCAATCGGACAAGTCCAGCTGGACTTCTCATATGAGTGGGGGTCACCGGAGAGCCAAGCACCCCACCCATAGGACAAGTCCAGCTGGACTTCTCCTATGGGTGCGGGTCGCCGGCAAAGGCCAAGCACCCACCCTATAGGACATGTCCAGCTGGCTACTTTTCCTATGAGGTGGGCGGTCCCTGGAGAGCCGAGGCACCACCCACCTAGGACAAGTCCAGCTGGCGACGTCCTACATATGGCAGTGGGGGTAGCCGGAGAGCCATATGGACAAGTCCAGTGGACTTCTCCTATGGGTGTGGGGTCGCTGGAGAGCCAAGCACACCACCCAAAGGACAAGTCCAGCTGGACTTTTCCTATGGGTGGGGGTCGCCGGAGAGAGAAGGCGACGACGACGACGTCGACGTCGAGGACGATGGCGGCGACGACGACGACGACGATGATGACAGCGGCGACGACAACAACAGCGGCTAAGACGACAACCGACGCCGACGTCGAATTCGACGACGACGAAGACCGGGCGACGACGAGCACGACGCGTCGACGGCTTTGATAGCGACGTCGATGACGAGGACGACGACGAATAAGGCAACGACGAAGATTAAACGACGACGACGCGAAGGCGATCGAGAACTCGCGACGACGACGTCGACGATGACGACGACGACTCGTCGAACGACGACGGGCAGCGGCGCCGGCGAGACGACGACGATTACGACTACTGTGTGACGACGCCGACGACACGTACGACATACGCTGAGGGCGGACCGATGACGACTACGACGACGACGACGCCGCCGACGACGACGACCATGGCGACAACGACGACGAGGGCGACGAGGGCGACGACGACGACGGCTTCAAAAGCGACGACGACGAAGACGACGAAGTCGACGACAACGACGTCGACGAAGACGACGCCGACGACGACGAAGAACACTACTACTACGTCGACGAAGACGACGACGTCTACGATGACTACGCTGACGACGAGGGCGAGAAAGACGACGATGACGACGACGACGACGACGACGACGAGGGCGACGACGACGACGACGAAAGCGACGGCGACGACTCGACGACGACGATGACGACGAAGACGACGACGACGACGGCGAGGGCGACGAGGACGACAAAGACGACGACGACGACGACAAAGACGACAACGACGACGCGACGAGGCGACGACGCTGACGACGACGACGACGACGAAGACGACGATGGAGACGACGACTGCGACGACGAAAGTATGGACGATTCTTGCGGTGCCCGGTGACACGTGTCCAGTGCCGGTGTCCGGTGTCCGGTGTCCGGCGTCTGGCGTCCAACATCCGGCGTCCGGTGTCCGATTTCCGGTGTCCGGTGTTTGGTGTCCGGTGTCTGGCGTCCGGCGTCTGGAGTCTGAAGTCTGGCATTTGGCGTCCGGTGTCTGGTGTCTGCGGGTGTCCGTTGTCCGGAGTCCGGTGTCCCGAGTCCGGAGTCCGGTCCCGTGTCCGGTGTCCAGAGTCTGGCTTCAGTTGCAGAGCATGAGGCCGGGGAGGAGAAGCAGCAGCAGCAGAAGGATGAGGATGATGATGGTGATGAGGAGGAGGAGGAGGAGGAGGAGGATAACGGATAACAGTAATCAGAATGAGGATGAGGATAAGCAGCAGGAGGATGAGGGGGAGGAGGAGGCTGAGGTGGAGGAGGGGGTTGAGGAGGATGAGGAGGACGGGGGGAGGATGTGGAAGGGGTGGATAAGGAGGGGAATCAGGAGAATGAAGATGAAGATAATGAGGAGGATGAGAAGACGGAGAAGGATGAGGATGTTGAGGAGGATGATAAGGATGATGAGGGGGAACTATATGATTATAGTGACGATGATGAGCAGGAGGAGGACAAGCAGCAGGACGAGGATGCAGCAGCAGCAGGATGGCAGCATAAGGTGTATGAGGAGGGGGATCAGGATGAGGAGGGGAAGGAGCAGCAGGAGGATGATAATGATGGCGATGATGAAGAGAAGGGGGAGGTAGAGGATGTGGAGGATGATGAGGATGGGGAGGAGGAAGAACAGCAGCATAATGAGGACTATGATGATGAGGATGAGGGGGAATGAAGAGGATGAGGAGGGGGAGGAGGAGGAGGAGGAGGAGGTGGATGGGGAGAAGGAGGAGGAGGGGGAGGAGGAGGAGTGGGGGGATGATCAGGAGGATGAGGAGCAGCAGGAGCGGGCCCCAACGGGCGCGTCGGGTCGGGCGGGCGGACCCTAACGGGCGGGTCGGGTCGGGCGGGCGGACCCTAACGGGCGGGTCGGGTCGGGCGGGCGGGACATTAAAGTAGGAAACATCATCGAGTTGGCACGCGCGTGCCCTAACGGGCGGGTCGGGTCCGGCGGGCGGACCCTAACGGGCGGGCGGGGCGGGTCGGTCGGGGCGAGACATTAAAATAGTGTTCAATATGTCTTGCTGGACCTCCACGAGGGCGACGAGGGAGACGAAAACGACGAAGGCGTCGGCGACGACGACGACGACGACGATGAAGGCGACGACGACGACGATGAAGGCGACGACGACGACGATGAAGGCGACGACGACGACGAAGACCGCGACGACGACCCGTCCTCCTCCCTCTTCTTCCTCCTCCTCCTCCTCCACTTTATCAGTCAGCAAAAGCATAATATTCGCTATGATCATCAGCAGCGACATCACAATCATCGTAACAATCAACATCGTCATCGTCATCATCGTCATTACCATCACCATCATGGTCAACTTCATTGTCAACTTCGTCATCATCATAATCATATCACCGTCGCCGTCTGCATCGTCACGACCAACGTCACTATCAACATCGCAATCATCACCGTAGTCGTCATCGACGCCAACATAAACATCACCATCAATGTCCGGGTCCGGTGTCCGGTGTCCGGTGCCCGCTGCTTGGTGTCCAGTGCCCGGTGTCCGGTGTCCAGTGTTCGATGTCCGGTGTCCAGCGCGCGAGAACCGTTCTATAGTGCGACGACGACGACGACGACGGCGGCGGCGGCGGCGACGGCGACGACGACGACGACGACGACGACGGCCATGACGACGACGACGGCCATGACGACGATGACGACGATGCCCGTTTGAGGCCCTGGCAGCCGTTGTTGACCTCGCGAGGCCCTCTGGAGGCCTGGGCAGGTCACCGAATGTCGACCACAGGACGGTGACCTTGCGAGGCCCGTTGGAGGCCCAGGCAGGTCACCGAGGTCGGTGACCTCGCGAGGCCCGTTGATGGCCCCAGCAAGTCACCGAGGTCGGTGGCCTTGCGAGGCCCGTTGAAGGCCCTGGCAGGTCACCGAGGTCGGTGACCTTGCGAGGCTCGTTGGACCCCCGGCAGGCCACCGCATATCGAACACAAGCCGAGGGGGGTGACCTGCGAGCGGTTCACTGGGAACACCGAGCCTGGCCTAATACCAAAATCTGCGGCATGACCACTCGCGTAGGCCCGTTGGAAGGCCCCCGGCTCGAGGTTTACCGAGGTCAGGAGGGTGTGCGAGGGCTCTTTGGAGAGCTTACGGCAGATCACCCGAGTCTTAAACACCCAGGCCTGGGGTGACCCTTGGGCAAGCCCGATGGAGGCCGGCGGGTCACGAGGTTGGGTGCACCTAGGCGGCCTTTGCAAGGCACCCCGCATTTGTCACCGTGACCTATCCGAGGTTCTTTTTGGACCCCCCTGGCAGGCAAGCGTATATCACACTCGAATCTCACAGGCCGGCGGACTTGCATGGCCGTGGAGCGGTGGAGGGTGGGGGGCACGTCGGGGGGGGGGGGGGGAGGGAGCGGCCCGGGGGAACCACAGCAGGGTTCTCCGGGTCCGGTGACCTACCGCGAGGCCCGTTGATGGCCGCGGCAGGTCCCCGACGTCGGTGACCTCACGAGGCCTCTTGGAGGCTCTGGCAGGTCACCGATCACCGAGGTCGCTGACCTTGCGAGGCCCGCTGGCCCCTACAGTGGAAGCCAGAGGCATCCTCGCAACTCTGGGCTCAGAGATGCCGTGACCTGAGCAGGTCCAGCCCAAATCGCCTGAGACATCCTCGCAACTCTGGGTTCAGACATGCCGCGCGCGAGGTGATCCAGCCAATTTTGCCTCACACATTCTCGCCACTCTGGCCTCAGAGATGCCTGTACCTGAGGTGGCCTGGCCCGTTTCGCCTGCCTATTCTTCCAACTACTTGAGCTCCGATATCGACTATGAGCAGGTTAGATCTTCGCTGCCAAACTCCGCCGAGATGGTTGCGTGCCGGGCAGAGCAATCCGAGACTTTCCATTCGCAACACTGGGACTCAGTCGGCCTGGCCTTTGATGTGGTTTGGTTATGGCCCATTTCGCTGTGCTTTGTCTCGCAAACTTGGGCTCAAGATTTGACGCGCCGAGGTGGTCTGGCCACCATTTCGCTGCTCCCGTCATCCACATTTGACATATTCTGGGCTCAGACTCAAGACACGCACGCGCACAAGCGGACCGGCCATTTCTCGCCACGAGTCTTCGTACGCCGGTCCCTTTCCCCTAAATCCTTTTTCTTTACTCTCAGATTTTCTGGGGTTATTTACCTCTATCCATTCTCCTCTCTTCGATTGGAGCATGGTACTGTCTATGAGGTGGTCCGGCCGACTCGCTTGAAACATCCTCGCAACTCCAATCTCAGATATGCCCTGACCTGAGGTGGTCCGGCCCAGCTCGCCTGGGACATTCTCGCAACTCTGGTCTTCGAGATGCCAGGAGCGAGGTGGTCCAGCCAGTTTCGCCTGAGGTATCCTCGCAACTCTTGGTTCCCAAGTGTCGCGGGCGCGGTGGTTTTGCCATTTTCGCCTGCGAGATCCTCGCAACTCTGGGCTCCACCATGCCGCGCGCGATGTGGTCTGGCCAACTTTGCCTGAGACATCCTCGCAACTCTGGGCTGATATATGCTCTGACCTGAGGTGGTATGGCCCGTTCCGCCCGAGACATTTTCGCAACTCCGGGCTCAGACGTGCCGCGCGCGAGGTTGGCTGACGCGCTTCGCCAGAGACTTCCTCGCAACACCAGGCTCAGATGCTGCTCGCGAGGTGGTCTGGCCAGATTCTTGTGGCATCATTGCATTTCCAGGCTCAGAGATGCCCTGACTTTAGGTAGCCTGGCCTGTTTCTCCTGAGACATCCTCGCTACTTTGGGCTCTGAGATGTGGACCGCTAGGTGGCCCAGCCTGCTCGCCTGAGACATCCTCGCAATTGGGTTCCCAGACGGGGCCAGGACCAAACAACCAGTTTGATTACACTGCTGTTATCGCATCGTCCTCCAGGAGGGGATTCAAGCGCCCCTGGCCCGAGTGGGCAGTTAGCTGGCGCCGAGGCGAGAGCAGGACGTCTGTGTCATTTGGAAGGGCGTCTCAGGCGGGAGCGCTAGGCCGGAATAAATGTTGAAGAAATCTCCAACGAGAGGATAAATATGAAGGCAAGGAGGAGAACCCAGAGTACGATGAGGGGCGAGGAGAGACATGATGAGGAAGAGCATCAGGGGCACGACGACGAGAATGATGATAAAAAGGAGAAGGAGGAACAAAACGGCGAGAAGAGAGAGGAACGGCATGAGGAGGCGGAGGAAAGTGAGGACGATGAGGTTGCGCGGGCGGGTAGGCGGCAAGAAACATGATGATGAGGACGGCGACAACAACGACGACGACAGTGATCACGAGACGGGCGCATGCCAATCAGGAACAGGACGGCGATGATTCGGAGGACTCGCGAACAAGCTTTGAATCAACGTTGGATTTCACATTTCTGCTGGGGATGCTGGCCCCTGGCTATCACTTATTCATCATGTGTTGCTGCTCCGCGCCCTCCTCCTCCTTGTCCTGGTCCTCCTTCTGCCACTGCCCCTCTTCCATCCCCAATCCTCCCCCCGCTGCTCCTCCAACTCCTGCTCTTTTCTCACGTCTCACTCCCCGTCCTTCTCCTCACTTATTGTTCCTCACTTTCTACGATTGTCCAAGGAAGAAGTACAGAGGATCAGGGGGCATAAAAAGCACTGTGCATCAGAAGGCAGAGGCAGATAAACAGGAGGATGGATATGATAAAGATGATGGTAGTCGTCATCATGTGGATCTCACTGATGGCGACGATCCACCGATCATGGCGACTGCAATATATGCCAGCGGCATCGGCGCTCACGGTGACGACGACAACGATTGGAATGACGGCTCATGATGTCGATTGCGAGGGTGACTGTGACGGCGGGCATGATGGCGACGGTGATGATGACGATGACGACGACGATGATGACGATGATGTTGATGATGATGATGATGATGATGATTCTCATGGTGGCGTTGCCGATGATGATGCTGTCGTCGATGATGATGAAGAGGGTCCTGATGATGACGACGACGGCGACGACTACGGCGATGACGAATCGGGTGAACGGGCGGCCGCCCGCCGCGGCAGAAGCGAACGGCCGGCCGAGGCCGCGGAAAACGCCCAAGATCCACACTGTGGCCTCTGCTGGAAGAAGGCCTGCGCTGCAGAGCTCTTCTCAGCAGGGGCACCCGGGTGCCTCTGCAGAGAGGGCGCGGGTCTGCCTGCGGGATCGTCGGCTGGGCTTGCTGAGACGACGCCCCCCAAATGGAGCTTGTCTCATCAGATCCAGACGACGATCCCAGGGTCAGACCCACTTCCTCTCAGCAGGGGCACCCGGGTGCCCCTGCTGAGAAGACCCCTGCAGCGCAAGCCCCATCTCAGCACAGGCCGCCTTGTAGATCTTAGGCGTTCGCCGCACCACGTCTGCTGAGAACGCGTAGGACGTGGCGAACGCCTAAGACCCAAGGGGCAGGAAGCGCGATCGGAAGCGAAACGCTTTTGGTGTTGGCTGTATCTTCTGCTGAGATACCGATGCCGATCATGGCCCGGTGCCGGTGCCGATACCGGCATCGGTACCGGCACCGGCATCGATATCGATACCGGTACCGTCAGGCGCAGCGCCTTTCTTAGCACCAACATCAACACAGTCCTTGCGGGAATATGGAGGAAAAGGGGGGAGCGGGGAGGGAACATGAGGACGAGGAGGAGAGCCTGCAAGGAGGAGCAAGAGGGGTTGGGGGGGACATGGAGGAGGCAGCAGCAGGAGGACCAGGACAAGGAGGAAGACGAGGCGGAGAAGCAGCACCAACAGACCGATTTATAGCCTCACTCCAGCATCCCCAACAACGATTTTGAGGCAGGATGGCTCCACATATTGCTGATTTGCCTGCGCCCTTGTCGCCATCACTGTCGTCGTCATTGCTGACATCGTCCTCATTGCCATACTTATTGCCCTCTCCCCCTCCCACGCATCCCTCCTGCTCTTTCTCCTCCCACTCCTTCTCCTCCCCCGACTCATTCCATTCCTCATTATCCTCGTCGTTATTATTCCCCCTTTTCTTCTTCTCCTCATTCTCGTCATCGTGCTCCTGCTGCTCTTCCCCTGGTTCTTCTCGCCCCTCGTACTCCTGGTTCTCCTCTTCACCCTCCAAGTTCTCCTCTCGCTGAAGATGTCAACATGTACTAACTAAGGCATGGCGCCCCCCCCGCCTGAGACTTCCTTCCACATGACTCAGAAATCATGCTCTCGCCTCGGCGCCGGCTAACTGTTCCCTCGGGGCAGGGGCGCCTGGGCCCCTACTGGGGCACAATTCGGCATCAGCAGGGTACTGTAACAGGTAGCTTGTGCCTGGCCCCGTCTGACTCCTCCCCCCCACCCCGGGGAGCCCAGTTGTGAGGATGTCCCAGGCAAACTGACCGGACTACCTCGCGCGCTGAATCTCGGAGCGAGCCCAGACTTGCGAGGAGGTCTGAAGCGAAATTGGCCCGACCCCAGAGTTCCGAGGATGGATCAGGCGAATCTGGCCCGAGAACCTCGAGCGCATCATCTCTGAACCCGGAGTTGCAGGGACGCATCAAGCGAAATTGGCCAAACGACCTCAGGCGCGGCATGTCTGAGCCCAGAGTTGCGAAGACGTCTCAGACGAAATTGGCCAGGCCACCTCAAGTCAGGAGCATCTCGAAGCCCAGAGTTGCGAGGATGTCTCAGGCGAACCGGACAGGACAACCTCGCGCGTCGCAACTTCGAGCCTAGAGTTGTGAGGATGTCTCGGGCGATACGGGCCAGATCACCTCAGGCCACAACAATTCAATTCTGATACCAGAGTTGCGAGGATGTCTCAGGCGAAATCGGCCAGAACACCTCGCGCGCGGCATCTCTGAACCTGGAATTGCGAGGATGTATCAGGCGGAACGGGCTGGACCAGCTTAGGTCAGAGTAAATCTGAGCCCGCGCGCGACATCTTGCAGCCCAGAGACGTCGCATGCAAAATCCGCCGGACCACTTCGCACGCGGTCTCTCGGAGCCAAGAGTTGCGAGGACGTGTGAGGCGAGTTTGGCTGGACCACCTCGCGCCAGGCAACTCGGATCCCAGAATTGCGGGCATGCCCCGGGCGACCTGGGCCGGACCAATTCAGGTCAGGGCATATCTAGGCCAAGAGTTGCGAGGATGTCCAGGGCGAATCAGACCAACTCAGGTCAGAGCGTTTCCGATCCCAGAGGTGCAAGGATGCCTCTGGCGAAAATGGGCCAGACCACCTCGCGAAAGGTGTATCTGAGCCAAGAGTTGTGAGGATGTCTCAAGCGAAATGGGTCGGACCACATCAAGCCAGGACATATATGAGCCCAGAGTTGCGAGGATCCTCAGGCGAGCCGGGCCGCACCTCTTCACGCGCGGCATCTAGGAGCCCAGATTTGCGAAGATGTCTCAGGCTAAATTGACCAGACCACCTCGCGCGCGGCATCTCGCAGAGTTGGGAGGACATCTTAGGCGAGAATGTCTGAAGTAGAATTGTCCAGATCACCTCGCGCGCGGCATGTCTGAGCCTAGAGTCGTGAGGATGTCTAGGGCGAAGCGGGCTGGACCTACTCAGGTTAGGGGCATATCTGAGCCCAGAATTGCGAAGATGGCGAAACGGACCGGACCACTTCGCGCGTGGCATCTTGGATTCCAGAGTTGCGAGGATGTATCAGGCGAAATGGGCCAGGCCATCTTCCCCCCGGCAACTCGGAGCCCAGAGTTGCGACGATCTCTCAACGCAATGTAATGCAGTGCCATGGGAAGTGATGCAACAGAAATGCAATGCCATGCGTTGTAATGCAATGCCATGCAATGCAACGCAAAGGCCCTCCATGCAATGGGAACAGACAGTGGCTTCCACTGCGTGAGATGCGGGATAGAGATAGAGAGGGAAAGGAGGAGCACGGAGGAGGAGGTGTAGTTGTTTTTTTTCCAGAGCTCCCCATGCAGCTTGGTATGAACCACTGTGCAACACCAGTAGCAGGAGGCAGGGCTGGCAACAGGATCAAGCAAACGAAGCGCATTTAGCATGCCAGAAGCTCACTTAGCAGGAAGAGGACGCTTTCGGCGACGGCGGCGGCGACGACGACCGACGACGACGGCCGCCGAAGGCCGCCGAGGCAGAGGAGGAGGAGGAGGAGGAGGAGGAGGAGAAGGAGGAGGAGAAGGAGGAGGAGGAGGAGGAGGAGGAGAGGGAGGAGGAGGTGACAAGGAATTGTGGGAGGAGGAGGAGGAGGAGGAGGAGGAGGAGGAGGAGGAGGAGGAGAAGGAGGGAGTGGTAGGACGTGACAAGAGGAAGGATGGGGAGGACAGGAGGAGGAAGTGGAGGAGGAGGAGGAGGACGAGGAGGATGACGAGAAGAAAAACAGGACCAGCAGCAGGAGGCGGAGCTGGCAACAGGATCAAGCACATCGGGAGCCCACTTAGCAGAACAGAAGCCCACTTAGCAGGAACACGACTTCCGTGGTCTGCGCAGGCCGACCTGGGCGGCGGATGGTGCTGCCCTCCCGCCGCTGCTGGTGCGGCCCGCCCCACCGTCTGCCTGGGGTTGGCGGTGGAGCTGAGCAGCGGGGTGCCTCCTCTGCTGCTTTCATTGGTGGTGGCCCTGTCGGCAACCACTGCCGCCTGCAGCCTCCTCTGCGGAGGCTGTTGCGTCGGGGCTCTGGTGGCCTTCGCACACGGGCGTCGATCGCAGCCCTTGGAGGGCTTCGGTCGAGGCCCGCAGCGCGCCCTGGCCTATGGCCCAGGCGCGCAGGCTGAGGAGCGAGCGCAGCCTTCGGCACCGGGCCCCGTCGTTGCTCCGCATGACGGCCGAGCTCGAATGATGGCTTTCGCGCCGACGGTCAGCCAACAGCCATGGCGGACGACGCATCAGCGTCGGGGGAGCCCCCATCCCCGACGGGCCGCTTTGGCACGACCTTCGCCCGCTATCGTCCTCGACGGCGTCGCGCTACGACCGCTGGCAGCTGGGCGAGGGCGACGTGAGCTACGCCGCGATCCCCTCGGCCATTCGGTCTGGGGGCGCCTTGCCGGCACTGCCCGGGCCCTTTCGC
>CAUYUJ010001781.1:0-102500 GCA_963575745.1 Prorocentrum cordatum
CTGTGAGCATTGGACCACAATGAGTACGAGCCCGTCTGCGTCTGAGTGATAGGGAGATGCGTGCAAGTTCTCTTGAGTGTGGTTGGTTCCGAGAGTAGGTGAGTTCAGTGCGAGTGAGTTTGCGTGTGCGTGAGTCTGGGCGTAGTGAGTCTGAGTCTGCGTGCATCTGGGTGTGAGCGAGTCTGATTGCGAATGAGTTTGAGAACGCGTGTGTCAGAGTACGAGTGAATATGAGTGTTAGTGGTTGTGGGTGTGATAATCTTAGTATATGATTGAGTATATGTGGGCTTAGGGTGAGTGAGTGGGTATGATTGAGTATGGTTGTGAGTGGGGCAGAGAAGGTGAGGAGGATGTGTTTTCGGAACCGTCAAGATACGAACCTGAAGCCGATGTTCGAACATGGGGAGCAAACCCTCCTCCTCGCCACCTCCTCCCATTCATCCGCTCCCTCAAACAGAAAGATTCTGAATGTCTCATACCCCCTCATACTCGGACACGCTCGCACCCAGACTCACTCGCACCCAGACACGCTCATACTTTAACCCATTCACACTCAGCCCCATTGTTAGACCCGCCCACAATCAGGCCAACTCACAATCAGACTCGGCACGCTCACATAGGGCAAAGTAAAGTGCTTCCTCTTCCTCATCATCAATTTCGCAAATTCTCCTTTCCCTCGCTTCCCCTCCCCATGGTCCCACATGTCCGTGCATGGTCGGCCCAAGATCCTGGAAAATAATTTCGAGCCGCGGGGCATGACAACGTTTTCAAAACACCTGATTGGGCGACAGGCAATTTCAATGCTGAGAGTGTCGATCGTGATTCATTGTGCCAAGGATTGTGCTGTGCCGTGCCGGGCTGAATCGAGGTGTGTCATGCCGTCAAGAAGTGCGTTGTGTTCTGTACTGTTGTGGGTCAGGTCGCCCTTGACGTCCGAATCCTGACCGAACTGATATGGATATTTAGCTCGAGCTGCCTGAACGCATCATAGCTGGCCCAGAGCTGGTTGCAGCCGAAACCTTTGGGACGCTCAACCATCTCGAGCTCAAGACCCGACTAAGTTCCGAAGCGGGACGAGACGAAATGGGGCGCAGGGCGCATGGGCGCGCGACAGAAAGTGCCAGGGGCGCACTAGGGGATACGACTAGGGACGTGCCTGGGGACGTGGCAAGGGACGGGCCACGGAACGTGCATGGATCGCGCCAGGGGACAAGCCAGGGAACGCGACAGAGGACGAACCAGGGGACGCTCCGACGGGCAGGGGCATACGCCGTCCTGCTGTGGGGCGTTAGAAACCATGTATTTTCACGTTTGCCCCGCTCTGAGGCGTTAGGAACGCGCGTGCTTGCACGTGCCCATGCCGCCCAGGATTGAATAACTAACATGTTGGATTGACCTTCCAGCTTGGGGCAACCATGTTAAATATTGCCCTGGGTGGCCAGGACACGTAAGCCATGGTTCCAGCTCGGAGCCACCATGTTAGACGCTCCAGGTGACCAGGACACATGAAAAACGCGTGGTTCCAGCTCGGGACAACCATGTTCGATACCCCAATTGGGTGGCCACCAGGAGACGTGAACAAACGCGTGGCGCCAGCTCGGGACCACCATGGTACGTATCCATATGGGTGGCCTGGGCACGTGAAAAAACGCAGCTTCAGCTCGGGACCGCTATGTTGGATACCCCCGGAGGAATCTGGAAAAATCATTCGTCGAAGAGACTATGTCAGGTTGTTGCATGTCTGGTGTAGCTGTATTGGTGTTGGCTTGCTCGTGCGAGCCCCACACGCTGGGGGCGCCTAGGCGACCACATGTTGGATCCCCCCGCGTTGGGTGGCACGCACACTCGTGAAAACATGTGGTTCCAGCTCGTGGCCGCCATGTTCGATGTCACTTCTCGGTGGCCTGGGCACGTGAAAACACGTGGTCCCAGCTCGAGGCCGCCATGTTAGATACCCTCCTGGGTGGTCCGGACACGTGGAAGCACGTGGTTCCAGCTCGGCCCCACCATGGTAGATATCCTTTTGGGTGGATTGGGCACCAAAAAACATGTGATTCCAGCGAGGGCCAGGAGGCAACCACGTTAGATTCCCCCCCGTGGGTACGATGTGGACACGCAGAGATACAAGGGTTCAGCTCGTGACCACCATGTTAGATAGCTTCTTGTTGGCCTTGAAAAGTAAACACGCGTGGCTCCAGCTCGGGACCATTATGTTAGATATCCCCTTCTAGTGCCATGGACACATGGAAGCACGTGGTTCCAGTTCGGAACAATTATGGTTGATACCCCTTCTGGGTGAGTCAGACACGGGAGCACATGTGGTTCCAGCTCGGGGCAACCATTTTCGATCCCTCTCTAGGTGGCCCGGACATGTGACAACACCTGGTTCCAGATCGGAATCATTACCTTAGATACCCACCGGGGAATTTGAGCAAAACGCCCGCCGAAGGAATTGCATCAAGTTGTTACACATCCGGTTTCGCTTTTTTGATGTTGTCTGGCTCGTGTGGACCCCCACACTGGGGGCGCCCAGACGACCACATGTTAGATACCCCCCCCGTGGGTCACCCGCGCACGTGAAAACATGTGGTGCCAGCTCGGGGCAATCATACGAGCTCCTCCCCTGGGTGGCCTGGGCACGTAAAAACATGTGGCTCGGGCTCGGGACCACCATGTTAGATACCCCTTCGGGTGGCCCGCACATGTGAAAACACATGACTCCAGTTCAGGACCATTACGTGAGAAGCCCATCAGCACGGCCTGGCCACGTGGAAGCACGGGGTCTCATCTAGGCCAACCATGTGAGATACCCCCCCTGGGCGACGAGGGCTAGTGAAAACAAGCATTTCGTATGAGACATCCTCTGAATTCTGGCCCAAGACTATGTACACAAGCGTTTCGCGCGAGACATCTTCAACTTCACCAATTATGCAAAACAAGCGCTTCGCTCGAGACATTCGAGACTAACGAACATGCTGACCTTACCATTTGTTTTATGAGTCGGAATTGCAAAATCGAGCGTGTCGCTCGGTACATCCTGAATATTTCAAGTATCAAGAATAGATCCGCAGGCCCTGTTCGAACTTGGCACCCATGGGTCAGGTTTACGTACAAAACGGGAAACCTGGGCCTGAGCCCTTTCCAGGAAAAAAACACCCCCAACCGCCGGCAATAAAAAACGCTCAACCGAAAACATATATTCGATCTATAGGAAATACACACGTATATCACAAGCCCCCACCTGGCCCCAACAATCCCGATGTTTGCGGCATCTCGTGAAACAGTGCAAGCGAGGGTTGGGAAACGGTCAGACACATCGAAGTCTGCCAACTGTGGTTACAGGAAAAGGTGCGACGGCGAGGGGACGTCACCATGATCAAAATAGGCACTCATGACCATTCCCTGAGGCTCTATATATATGCATATATATATATATGAGCAGAGACAGCATGTCCATGCATATGCGAGGCACCAGTCAACTTTTGTGTCAGAAGAAGACACGTGCTGCCCCCCGCCACGGGGTTTTAGCCTAGTCCATATCAAGGTTATCATAGCGTGCCGGTTTGCAGGAACCTTGAATTCAGGATCGGTCCAGATCCAGATGCTAGTCTACGCGAAGTGAAGCCAACACTACAGAAGATGTGAATCGTTCTCAATGGCTTGGTCTTTTGCGACATCTGAAAGTGTATCGCGTGTTAGTAGGCCCGTACAGGATTACGCCCAAAATCGTAGTCATCTCCTGCTTGCACCAATTACGTTTTGATTTGCTTTAGCTCCACAGCTCGATTTGTTTGGATGGAGTTCTGGCTTCACTGCGCTGCCCACTTGGTTCCCCCTTGCCCGTTCTCCGTTGTTTTGTTCTTGATCAGCCATACGGTTTCACATTCGGTTTATCAGCCGATGGGGGGGTGTTCGATGAAGGCGTTCCGACTGGGTGAGCAGGATCAGTTAGTGACCCAATGCCGCTTGGCGCACGATTTGCTAACATCGTTAGTCCGCCGCTGTGTGGCTCAAGTTTCATTCGCCTTCTCGTTGAACAGACTGCTATCAATTTTTCCAGAGTGGGAGGAGGAAGGAAGAGGGAATAATGATTAGGAGAACGACGACGACGACGACGAAAACGACGACTAGACGGAGGAAAGTCGGTACAATGTTAGTGGGAGGGATGGGGAGGGAGGAGGGGGGAAGAGAACGGGCAGGGTAGGGATACGCATTTTTGGATCGCAGCTCAGTTGAAGCCGATGGCCTGTCAGCGCAGTGCGGCGTTGCAGCTCGCAGAATATTGGGACAACAACTAAATGGTTCTGCGCGGTGACTAGCCAACCCAGTGGACAGCACGTACCAGGGGAAGTGTGCACGACGAGACAGCAAGACAGCAGCAAGGGCTCTCCTGGTGTGACGCTGGCGAGGTACCCCTGATCGCAGCAACGAGTGGAGACCGCGCTCGTGTGACAAAGTACCTGATGGGGCAGAATTATCTTCGGCCCCCAGCACGGCACGCAGATTAGACAGCGGCGGGCAACACTCAATCTTCTCTTAACGCTAAGGCAGCAGGGAGAGGAACGTATCCACTAACACCATTTATCCTTGTGTCGTGTGGCCAAACTTGCAGACATCTGTGCGCTGCTGCGAATAACCTACGGGCGAAGGTACGGCAAGCGTCTTGTTCGTTGGCACCTGGCTGGAGCGGGGACGGGCCCCGAGAGGGTCTCGCACGCGTGGTGCGCCTCGGGGGCACCGTTAATCTCGGCTAGGCTCACGTCGGTCCTTGGCCCTGTCCTGCTTCTGCCCGCAAACAGTCGAGGAAAGGGCAAGCGGTGGCAGGCAAATGGCCGTGCAGCACGGGGTTGGATCAGGAAAGGAGGAAAGTGGAGGAGAAGGCGGAGGAGGGGGAGGACAATTGGTGCCATGATGGCGAGAGAAGGGAGGCAGAGAAGGGGGAAGGGAATGGGGAGGTAGATCGGGAGGAAGCCGGGGAAAACCACGGGGAGGAGGTGAAGCATAATGACAAGGAGGAGCATCCGCCTCTGCCTTCCTATAGGCCATCCCTCCACCCTCCCGCCCGCCCCGTTCCGTCCTCTTCCGTCCTGCTTCCTTCCCCGTCCTCCTCCGTCCTGCCTCCCTCCCCTCTGCGCCCAGTCACATGCTCCCCGACCCTATCCTCATCCTGCCCCCAATCGCCTCAGGAGGGACAGCTGGTCGTCAATCAAGTGGAGCTTGTCCAGGCCAGCGAGGGTGTGGAGGAGCCCCACGGTCTCAGCGTTGTGGCGCGTTGTCGAGGTTCACCCACCCCCTCGAAGCCCCTTGTGCGAAGGGTCCCTCTCCACTCGCTCCCAGGCCTCGCCAGCCGGAGTGGGAGGGGGAAGGCGGGAAAGAAGGCGCAATGGGGTGGGGGGGATGGTATGGGCGGACGGGGGACAGGAGCAGGTGAGGGGAGTGGAAGGGCGGCGAGGGAGGAGGGGGAAGGGGGAGGGGTTTGAGAAAAAGGAGGGGATGGGGGAGGGAAGGAAGGAAAGGGGTATGGGAGGAGAAGGATTGGATGGGGATGGAGGGACGGAAGAGGGAGGAAAGAACACGAGAGCGGAGGGAGTAGAGGGGAGGGGGAGGAGGAGCGGGAGGGCTGGAGGGAGGAGAGGCGAGGCGAACTCTGCGTCGTGTCGATGACGACGTGCAGTGGCCCTTCTAGTGGGCTGGCTCGAACCTGGCCAGTAGCCAGGTTGAGGGTATGGAAGGCCCGATCCCCTTTCAGGCCCGTCCGAAGATTTGGTCGGCCCAGGCTGTCCCGCTCGTAGGCGGGCCAGCCCGAGCCCCGATGGAGCTCACCTGCATGGGGCAACCATTCGGGGAGCCCCAGGCGAGGTGCAGGTCAAGGCCTCCAGAGGCCCACGGCGCGCGGCGTTTGTGCCGTATCCGCTGGGCCTTGGCCTTACTCTCGGCAATCCTGCGCCGCTGGGTATGGGTAAGAGTAGGGCGAGGAGGGAGAGGAGGAGAAGGAGGCGGAGACGGGGAACCGAGGATGGGGGAGAAACCGAACACCTCAGCGGCGTAGGCCTCCTCACCCGTGAGGTCCTGGCCTGGCTCAGGATCCTTGGAGGGGCCCGGGAGGTCCTGGGCAGGAGGAAGGGGGGCCTCAAAACAGCCCCTTTCAGGGTCAGGCCTGCTGCGGCCTTTCCTTCCCGCGAAATCCGGGGCCCAGGCCCGAGCCCTTTCCTCGGCCTCCGGGATCTCTGAGACATAAAAGTCGGCCAGGCCCTGCACGAGGAGGTGATGAGACGCAGATTCGTCGCTGGGAGCCTCAGGGAGCGCCTCGTCGAGCGCCGATTCGAGCGTCTCCAGAATGCTCTCCGCGATGCAGCGGCACAGGCCCGGGGGGTAGACCTTCTTCCGCGCGGTCCGGAAGGCCCTGGAACCATCCTCGCGCCCCAACAGCGTGGCATGTGCCTCGCGCCCGTGGGAGCATTTTCCTCCTCCGGGCGTCGCGACCAGGCGGCGGTGCAGTCCGGCCATTCGGAGTCCGAACAGCCTGGTCGGGGCCCGGCTCAGTTGCCCGTGCTCACACTGGTCGAAGTCCGTCGTCGTGCTGCACGGCGCGGCCAGCAGCGCCAGCCACGGCTCCCACGTCCACGATGTGACGGCGGCGAGCCGCCAGCTGCATGGCACGGGATGCTCTGACCACCCCGCCGTGCCCGCCACCAGGTGCGCCGCGAGCAGGAGCACCATGGAGTGCATCAGGGTGCTCCCGACGGCGAGCTGGATGCGCTGCTGGGGCGTCGCGTGAGCGACTCCCCAGAACTGGTCGTGGGAGCGGAGCGGCGGCGGCCCTGGCAGTTCTGACCACCTCGCCGCACTCCATGTCTCGCATGGCGGCCCGTCTCCCGACATCACGATCTGCCGCCTGAGGATGCCCTCGTGGAACACCATCAGGCTGTCGTGCCGCATCAGGTCGCAGCGCTCCGCGTCGATCGCCACGTCGATGCTGAGGATCATGATGTGCACCTGCTGGGACAGCACCTCATACGCTGGCGCGGTCTCGAACACGTGCTGGATGTCCTCTTGGCGCCTGTGCCCGCCGAACAGGTTGAGCACGAAGAGCTCCACTCGCTGGATCCTCCACGGGATCGCCGCTTCTGTGGTCACGCCGCTGTACTTGGCGGTGGGGAACTGGTCCAGGTCGTACCTCTCGGCATGCTGTACCGCTGGCCTGGGTGGGGCCTGTCTTTCTGACCCTGCCTGTAGCATAACCCTGGCGCTGTCGTCGAGCCCGTAGTCAGCCTCCAGCAGCACGGTCTTGGCGACGTCTTGCTGGAGCATCACTCTGTCGGGCATGGGCCCAGCGGCCTTGATGGCCGGTATGTCCACTCGTTTCCGCATCAGCCCGCGCGGGAGTGCTGTCGGCGACTCGTCCGCCGTGGCACTGGGTGCATTCCCCGCCTCGTAAGGGAGTGGAAGGGTAGAGGGAGGCAAATGCGGGGGAGAATGATGGAGGAGGAAGAGGAGGGGGGGAATGACGAGAAGGAGGATGGATGGTTGCCCCGTGGTTGTATCGTGGCATGTCCAATCGTTGGTTTTCCTGTTGATCTCTGGGCCGTTATGTCGCCAATGAGGAGTTCTGCAGGTGTGTGTTTATAGGAATGCCTAGACGGGGCTTCACACAGATAGCTCGACATATTGAGTAACAGCTAGCATTGGAACTGATTGTAGGCAGATATACGTAGACGCAAAGAGATCGTCTCGTAGGTCGTTGGTGGAATGAGTTGCCACATGCGTGAGAGCTTATATGGCGACTTGATGCAGTAGTTGCATCGGTGTATGTCTACATCGGTATGTATACAGTGAACTATACATCTTGTCAGTTGAATACGCGGTGCTTGTCCCATCAATGGTCTGGGCGTAGCTTATTGTTCGGTATGCAGAGCTGTACGAGAAACGGCATTCACATACGAAAGTATTCGCGTGAATGTACGAATGTATGACAGCATGTATGTATGTATGTATGTATGTATGTATGTATGTGTGTATGTATGTATGTAGATAGGTAGGTATGTAGGTATGTGTGTATGTATGTGTATATATATGCGTAGTTATACGTATATAATTTCATGTATGTATGTGTGTATGTATGTATGTATGTAATGTATGTATGTATGTATGCATGTATGTATGTATGTTTGTATGTATGTATGTATGTATGTCTGTAGGTATGTATGCATGTGTGTATGTATGTATATATGTGTATATGTATGGATGGATGTATGCATTTATGTATGTATGTATGCATGCATGCATGTATGCATGTATGTATGCATGTATGTATGTATGTGTGTATGTATATGTGTAGATGTGTATGTATGCATGTTCGATGTGTTGTATTCATATACATATATGTGTACAAATATACGTATGCCTGTATGTACGTATATATATGTGGATGTAAACATGTGTGTATGTATGGGTGTATGCATGCATGCATGTATGCATGTTAATATATATATATATATATATGTCTTTATCTATGCGTGTTCGATTCGGCGGTGGTGCGCGTAGTTTAGCAAACACTTCGATCGGTAGGTAGGTGATTGACTGGCCAAGTTGATGTATTGAGTTTGGTACGTATCTAGCCAGTGGGTGTGATGTGTATAATGCTAACTTGATGTACAGCGGTGTGAACTGCAAGTCAATGCAATGTCTCGATCGCTGCGATCGGTGCGCATTTACATTTGCGACGTTCGCGGCGTCGCGGACAGTTAAATGGCAAGCCATGGCACTGTCGCGCAAGGGACGTCGAACTCGGCTAACGCATGGTACATTGATTCGGGTGTGTCCTATCTCGGCGTTGCATATGCCTGCCGTGTGTATGCCTACGAGCGCGATGTCAGTTGATATTATCTCATATCGTGCGCCACACGGCCATGAAGCTGCATCTGTGTACGTACGTCTTCTTGCACAAATGCTTGGAATCGGTGACTCTATGGGGCTCCAGGCCACTGGTTGTAGCCAGGTGGCGATTGGACGTATTGTCCAGTAGGCCGTCAGTTGGATGGAAGGACATACAGAGCAATGCCGGCCATGGGTCACACACACATTTACATATGTATCTATGCAGACATACATACATATATACACACACATATATCCGTAAGGGCTTCGCCCCCTGCCGCCGGCCCCCTCTCTCGGAGAATGGGCCATGGAAGAGCTAAGTCATGAGGCCTTGGCGCTGTCGTGAAGCAGTATCGAAACTTCATGCGAAGCCGATTCGCAATCAGCAAAACCAACTGATCACAAGAGAGGTTACCACACCTGGCGATTGGTAAGACGTGTATGGTTTACGGGCTTGGTTACCACACCTTGCGATTAAAGGGCCGAGGGAGTTCTCGCAGTTTGGGTTACCACGCCTTGCGATGGATGTGCGTGAAGGGTGGCCCGAATTTCAGAAATGTGCAATCCATTGTTTTTTGGACCCTGACCCCGCGGATCTGCGTGAGGGGTGGCATGTGGCAAATCCCCTGTGCAAATCCCTGTGTTTTTTGGACCCTGACCCCGCGGATCTGCGTGAGGGGTGGCACCGAATTCAGATTTCAGAAATGTGGCAAATCCCATGTGTTTTTGGACCCTGACCCCGCGGATCTGCGTGAGGGGTGGCACCGAATTTCAGAAATGTGGCAAATCCCATGTGTTTTTGGACCCTGACCCCGCGGATCTGCGTGAGGGGTGGCACTGAATTTCAGAAATGTGGCAAATCCAATGTGTTTTTGGACCCTGACCCCGCGGATCTGCGTGAGGGGTGGCACCGAATTTCAGAAATGTGGCAAATCCCATGTGTTTTTGGACCCTGACCCCGCGGATCTGCGTGAGGGGTGGCACCGAATTTCAGAAATGTGGCAAATCCCTTGTGTTTTTGGACCCTGACCCCGCGGATCTGCGTGAGGGGTGGCACCGAATTTCAGAAATGTGGCAAATCCCATGTGTTTTTGGACCCTGACCCCGCGGATCTGCGTGAGGGGTGGCACCGAATTTCAGAAATGTGGCAAATCCCATGTGTTTTTGGACCCTGACCCCGCGGATCTGCGTGAGGGGTGGCACCGAATTTCAGAAATGTGGCAAATCCCATGTGTTTTTGGACCCTGACCCCGCGGATCTGCGTGAGGGGTGGCACCGAATTCTAGAAATTCACATTGGAAACTACAAGCTACAACTGGTACAGGAAACTGCGAATCCCGCGCCTACAGCCTGGTGGCCCTACAAGGGGGCTGGCGGACAGAGAGATACACATATATATATATATATATATATACATACATACATACATGTGTGTGTATAGGTATACGGCAAACTGCATGCGGCAAGCCACGCCACGCCAGCTCAGCAACGCAACACGATGGGTGTTGCGTTTCAGATCCGCTACCTTTCAACACGTCGTCCTAACTGGCGTGTATTTTGAACACCCCTCTCAGCGTTGCCAGTCCCATCCCCCTTTTTCCCCTCTTTTCGAGGTCTGTTGGGGAGGCCAACAGGAGTGGGCACCCGCCGCAGATTCAAATTCGACGTCGCCATCCCTGGGGGGCTGCGATCTGTGAAACTGTCGCCACTTTCGAGGCGTGCCAGGGGGGCCAGCATATTGGGGCCCCGCGGCGGATCCAAATGGGGCCTCCCAACTGTTGGTCGCAGAAGTACATACGTCCATGTCTCGTCATCACCTCCTTATGAAGTCGCTCAAGCTTGTCATGCCCCGCATTGCGCAGGGGTTGGGTACGTCGCCAGGGTGATTGTACAGATACCATACGTTACGTGCTCCGTCTCAACCTCCTCCCTTCTGAAAGCACCTTGGAGGCTCATTGGGGGCTTCTTCTTTAGGGCCTTTTGCGGCCCTCATGGGGCGCGTTTGGGAGCTGTGGGCCCGCCGGGGGCTGGGGGGCCATCGAAGATCTCGGGGTCATGTTGGGCGCACTGGTTCCACCGACCCCTCCCGAAGAGGCTCGGTTGAACCATCTTGGGGACGTCTGGGCGCGTCCTGGGGCATTCTTGGAGCCCCTCATGGGCCCGTCCCGTCCTGAAGGTTTCTCGGGCAGTCCTGGGGGCTCTTTCGAAGCAGCTTTGGGTCGTGTTTGGGGCTTTCGGGGGCGCCCAGAAGTCCCCCCAGGGCGCTGCAGCATAGAACAACCTCGGAACCAACCAACATTGCTGTTCTTGCAGGTTTTTGCCTGGGTTTCACCACCTGTGGCATCCCGCCCCACGTGCTGGAGTCACAGTTTCAGCCTGAGCCTTCGGGATCCACGAGGAGCAGCAGCAGCAGGAGGAGGAGTACCACGAGGAGAGGCGAGGAGAGGGGGGGGGGCATGTTCCTTGAGCGCGCCCTCCTCCTCCTCCTCATCCTCCTCCTCAGATTTGCCTATATTCCTCCCCCCCTCCGCTGAAAAAAACATCCCATACTTCAAGAAATATCCATAATTCCCATGCGTTGTCGAACCCGTTCGAACACGTGTTAGACAATCAGCGAATCCATGCACCAAATCATCCTCCCTGTCATCCCCAGTCCTCCCCTTTATAGTTGTCTTCGCTCTCTTTCTCCAACGCCGACCCCCAAACCTTGGAGCGCGTTCTGAATAGATGTTCGACGCGACCCTAGCCGTGGCACCGTAAGCTTTCAGCAAGTGTCTGCCTCTTGGAGCCCTCATTGGACCATGCGCCATCAACGGATGACTCGGGGCGAAAAGCTGGTCCCGGGAAGGGGTCCAGACTACTTGGGAGCAACGTTGCGAACAAAAAACACGACCTCGGATGTTTGGGGTGGTCTGCTCGGGTGGCTCCCCCTTCCCTCGTACCCCCCAGGCGGCCTCCAGGAGCCCTCCTGGGGTCCCCTGGGCCAGACGCGCCAGACGGTTTCGATTCTCGGTCTTTGATGCCTCTAGTCCTGGTCCTGTCTTCCTCCCCCCTCCTCCCTCCTCGCTCCCTTTGTCGCTCTCCTCCCTGCTCCTCCTCGCCCCTCCGTCCTTCTCCGTCCTCCTCCTCCTCCTCCTCCTTCTCATGTACCTCCTTATCCCTCACGCTCTCCTTCCTCCCCCGCCTCCCTTCTCCCGCTCTTTCTGCACCCTCCTTCCTCCTATTTCAACCTTCTCCGCCCCTTCCTCACTCCTCCTGCATCCCTCTTCCTCCTCCCTCACTCCTCCCTCCTCCTCCTCCTCCTCCTCCTCCTCCTTCACCCCTCCTTCTCCTTACCCTCCCCGTCTCCCACCCTCCCATCCTCCTCAACATCCTCCTCCCTGCTGCCCCTGCTGCTCCTCCTCGTCCTCCTCCTCGTCCTCCTCCTCCTCCTCCTCCTCCTCCTCCTCCTCCTCCCCCTCCTTCTCCTCCTCCTCCTCCTCCTCCTCTTCCTCCTCCTCCTCCTCCCTGATGCTGCTGCTCTTCCTCCTCCTTGTTGGCCCACTCCTCCCTCCTCCTCACCCTCCTCCTTACCCTCCTCTTACCTGCTGCCCCTGCCCCTCTCCTCGGCCGGTGGCGCGGCCGCTGCTTCGCTGTGGGCTCTATCCCGTCGAGGAGTTTCTGGCCACGCTCGAGAAGGACCGCGAGGCGGTGCACAAGGCGCGCCACCGCCGTTGATGGCGTCGTCGCCGCCGTCGTCGTGGCAGTCGTCGGTCGTCGTCGCAGTCGTCATCCCTGGCATCCTTGCGTCGTGGAAAGCAATTGTGAGGACAGGTTTCTGGCAATGTTCTGCCTCGGGGGGGGCCCTCACGGGGCCCCAAGGACCGTCACAGACGACTCAGGATGGCAAGCCAGTCCGTGGAAAGGGGGGGAGAACTCCGGGAAGCAACGTTATGAAATATGCAAAACGTCGGATGTCTGGGTTTGTGGTTGCCGTCGTCGACGCTGCCGTCTTCGACCTCTGTTGTCTATCGTCGTCGGCCATCGGTTGCAGGTCGTATTCGTCGTCCATCGTCCGGTGTCGTCGCCGTCGCAATCGACCTCCCTCGTACCTCCCTCCTCCTCCCCCTCTCTTCTCATCATCCCTCCACCTCCATCATCCCTCATCCGTCATCATCTCTCCACCTCGTCCCTCCTCGTCCCTCCTCTCTCCATTCATTTCTTCCTGTCGCACTCTCAGGCGTATCCGAAGGGCGGGCCAGGCGTTTCGCCTGAGACCTTCTCGCCACTTGTAACCTTGAAGCTTGAAACCTGCAATAGTTTCACGGATCGAGGGAGGGCGGGTGGTTTTGAAAATATGGTTACAGCCTTAGCGCGCACTCGTTTTGAAAAGTTTGCAACGGTTTCGCGGATGGAGAGGAGGGTCGTTTTCAATATTTGGTGTTCGTTTTAGCTCCGCGCGCATTCTTCGCACAAGCTTGCAACCCGTTCACGGGTGGAGCGGGTCGTTGTCCGATGTGCAGTTCTCGTTGCAGCGCCGCGCACATTCGCATTACAAATTTGCAACAACTTCACGCATGGAGGGCTGTTTTGTTTCAAAATGTGGCTCTCGTTTCAGCGCCGCGCATCTGAGTTTTTCTCCAAACAGCTTGCTGAACGGGGTGCTGTTGTGATTGAAGATAGAAGCTAACTCAGGCCGATGGGAAGGACAGCGGAGACACAAGGTTTACAATCTGAACAAATCACGGCAGTTTCACGCGCGAGGTACGCGACACGGTCAAAACACACAAACATTGCTTGCAAGGTTTCCATATCGCGACGCGGTCTTCGTCGTCGTCGGCGTCGGCGTCAGCTTTACCGCGGGCCGACGTGCAAGCGCGAGCCCATCCGACACAAGAAGAGCAACGCAGAGGATCGGCTTGCGCTTGCGCGTCGGTCTTGCCACGGGCCGACGCGCAAGCGCGAGTCCATCGGAGTGCAGAGGCGCGGCACGAGTGTAAACTCAGTCGACGTCGCGTCGGCGTCGTTGTTGTCGCTCGTGGAATTGCGAGAGAGCGCGTGGATGTTGAGCGACCGCATCGGAACACATAGCGATCAACGGGCTCGTGCGAGCGTGTGTTTTGATGGGCTCGCTCGTCTGTCCCGCGAGAACACGCGGACAAATGGGCGAGCCGATCGAAACACAAACAGCAATCCGTCAATTGCAAGCATCATGCTCTATGGGATAATGAGCTACGTCGACGTCTGCCCATCGACATCGACGTCGGCCAGCCTCCCAGCGAAAGTGGCGACAGTTGCGTACGTGGCAGGCCCCCAAGGAGCGTTGAGGTCTAGTCTGCATGTGTGTATGTTCCCACTCCACTGGGACTCCCATGACTTCGCGAATATGGCGACTGTTGCGTATGTGGCAGCCCCCCAAGGAGCCGAGGAGTCTAGTCCGGATGTGCGGATGTCCCTGCCCCGCTGGACCTCCCAGGAGTTCACGAAAAGGGTCGATAAGCGCGCCGTTGGCACTCCCTGGGGATCCGCGACCGTTGGGCCGCACAAAATCACACGAAGAAAATGAGGACAGTTGCGCAGTTGCCCGGTCGTCTTCCTCAACCTCCCCCCCATCCTTCCCCTTCTCGCTTTTCTTATCCTTGTTCGAGGAGGGTGGAGGGAGAGGCGAGGGAGCGGGCGGAAATTCAATGAGGATGGGGGAGGGGGAGGGAGAGGAGCAAGAGGAGGAGAACGAGGAACAAGAGGAGGAGGATGAGGAGGGAGACGACGAGGATCCGTAGAGGGCCAGTGGAGGGGGACGAAAGGGAGGATCGTGGACGGAGACATTCCTGGCGCGGTCGGGACGGGATTATCCTGGGGCAAGCGACCCGCAGTCCAAAGATGTAGGGTCGGACAGTCTACATCTTCGTAGTTGCAGTTGGAATGCGTAGCGGTGGCTTTACGCAGAGTGCCCTCAATTGGGGGGGGTAGGATTTGTTGCCCATGCGATGTGCTGTGGAATGGCGTGGACTACAGACTCGGAAACATTTCTCCTTACTGCAGAACAACACCCCAAGAACAATCGAAAGACAAACAAAACCTGCCGCACCCGACCCCGTTCGCCTCGCCAGACATGTGGTCCAAACCCCCCACCCCTCCATAACATTCTAAACGGGCTCGCACGGGGGGGGGCCCTGGGTTGGTCCTCTCCTTCAAATTGAAGTTTAAGGAGAGTGAGTGGAGCCTGGTTTGGGCGATTCTGCTTGGGCCTGGATTGGGTCCTTCTTCGCCGGAGACGTCCTTGCAATGTGCAAGGTTTGGCCTTGGTTTCCGCGAAGCTGCAACGCCCCTGGTTCGACTTGGCACGCGGCGCGCATAGCCGGATAAATATCTGGAAATTGCCCTGTCTCGGGCGCGGGCATGCCCCGTTTACATCTTACACGTTCGCATTCTATCAGAGTGAGGGGGCCGAACGGTCATTCATTGTCCCTGGGTGCGTGGCTGAAGTGAGATTCCGCGGTGCGGATTCGTGTTGTTGTTGTTGTTGTTGTTGTTGTTGTTGTTGTTGTTGTTGTTTGTTGTTGTTGTTTGTTGTCGTCGTCCCACCCGCACCCGCCCCGCGACCCACCCGCGACCCACCCGCGACCCACCCGCGACCCACCCGCGACCCACCCCGCGACCCACCCGCGACCCACCCCGCGACCCACCCCGCGACCCACCCCGCGCGACCCACCCCGCGACCCGCCCGCGACCCACCCCGCGGCCCACCCCGCGACCCACCCGCGACCCACCCGCGACCCACCCGCGACCCACCCGCGACCCACCCCGCGACCCACCCCGCGACCCACCCCGCGACCCACCCGCCCGCGACCCACCCGCGACCCACCCGCGACCCACCCGCGACTCACCCCGCGACCCACCCGCGACCCACCTTCGACCCAAACCACGTTCAAGGTACAAACCAACATTTTCGGCGCCTGCGGCGGGCTTTTTTTGCATTCCTTCCAGGTGGAGAGCCCGCGACCCACCCCGCGATCAACTCGCGACCAACCCGCGACCCAAACCACGTTCAGGGTACAAACCACATTTTTCGGCGCCTGCGGCGGGCATCTTTTGAATCGTTCTAGGTGGAGAGACCGCGGCCCACCCGCGACCACGTTCAGGGTACAAACCAATTTTTTCGGCGCCTGCGGCGAGCATTTTTTGCATTCGTTCCCGGTGGAGAACCCGCGGCCCACCCGCGACCCAAACCACGTTCAGTGTACAAACCAATTTTTTCGGCGCCTGCGGCGGGCTGCTTTTGCAGGAGGACGAGGAGGGGGAGGAGGAGGAGGAGGAGGAGGAGGAGGAGGAGGAGGAGCAGCAGGGAGGAGGAGGAGGAGGAGCAGCAGGAGGAGGAGGAGGAGGAGGAGGGAGGGGACGACGACGATGACGTCGACGACGACGACGACGAAAAGGAGGAGGGTGGAGGATCGGGAGGGGGGGAAGAGGAGGAGGACGACGAGGAGGAACACGACGACAATGGGAGGACGATGATGGAAGGACGAGGGGGGGAGAGAGAGGACGAGGAAGAAGCGGAGGAGGAGGAGGATGACGAGGTGGAGGAGGAGGACGACGATGACGATGAGAACGAGGACGAGGACGAGGAAGAGGAGGATGAGTAGGAGGCGGAAGAGGAGGCGGAGGAGGAGGAGGAGGAGGAGAAGGAGGAGAAGGAGGAGGAGGAGGAGAGCGCCATCGACAAGGAAGGCGGGGGCCACGAGGTCCGCCGGCTTGACGACGCCCGCGTCGCCCGCGCCCGCCCCCTCACTATATACACCCCGCAATTGCGGATAAGAGTGAGGGGGCGGGCGCCATAGGGAGGGGGCTCCATAGGGAGGGGGGTCCCGCTCGGATTCAAACATGAAGTGCGGGCCCCATAGGGAGGGGGCTCCCGCCTGAGACTTCCTCACAATTCACTCACAGACGAGGCTCCCGCTCGAGACTTCCTCCATATTCAAGTCTCAAGAGCCCAAAAGTGACGACAGTTGCACGTTGCGGATGACCCGCTCGGATTCGAACATGAAGTGCGGGCCCCATAGGGAGGGGGCTCCCGCCTGAGACTTCCTCGCAATTCACTCACAGACGAGGCTCCCGCTCGAGACTTCCTCCATATTCATATCTCAAGAGCCCAAAAGTGACGACAGTTGCACGTTGCGGATGACCCGCTCGGATTCAAACATGAAGTGCGGGCCCCATAGGGAGGGGGCTCCCGCCTGAGACTTCCTCACAATTCACTCACAGACGAGGCTCCCGCTCGAGACTTCCTCCATATTCAAGTCTCAAGAGCCCAAAAGTGACGACAGTTGCACGTTGCGGATGACCCGCTCGGATTCAAACATGAAGTGCGGGCCCCATAGGGAGGGGGCTCCCGCCTGAGACTTCCTCGCAATTCACTCACAGACGAGGCTCCCGCTCGAGACTTCCTCCATATTCAGGCCTGAAGTCAGCGAGTAGTGATGATGATGATGATGATGATGATGATGATGATGATGATGATGATGATGATGATGATGATGATGATGATGATGATGATGATGATGATGATGATGATGATCGTTCGATGCCGATGATGGTGAGTGATCGTGGGATGGTGATGCTTATGGTGATGGTGATGATGATGATGAGTGGGGAGTGATGGTGATGGTGATGATGATGCGGAGGAGGAAGCAAAGAGGAGCAGAGGAGAGGGAGGAGGAGGAGGAGAGATCCTGCGCGGAGGGTGTGCAAAGAAAACAAAAACCCCACTTAGGATGTGGGGAACAATATATCGCGATTTTCGCGGCAGTACCAATACAAGTAGCATGCTGGCATCCACACGGTTGATTTTGCCAATTTTCACACACACACACACACCTTTGGGGAAGAATGGGAGACACAACCCCGCTCGAGGACGATTCTCCCACAGGAGCTCTTGTTCCTTCCAGGACTTATCGTGAAGACCGACGACGTCCCAACAGGACACCTACAGCGACAGCCGCCAGACCACGGACGGCAGCTTCCAAATCCCAGAGCTTGAGTTCAGATACTCTCCGCACATCTTCTTATGTCGGATTCTCTGATTTCGGTTTTGACGCAAGACGGGAAAACGAGGATCCTAGCGGAAACAGGCAAATTTCCCTCCCGATAGTGCTTGCTGGGGGAGGCGGCAGGGGAATGTATTCTCATCTCTCCGGAGACGTTCCGTTGTCCCTCCAGCGCACCTTTTCCAGGAGATCCGATTCCTCGGGAGACCACCCGAGTCCTTCGGCGACAAGCAGGTTACCTGTGCTCCAACTCCAGCTCCCGACCCCGCCTCCGACCTGGCATCCAACCCCGATTTTTTGTCGCAGTCTCCAGAATCACCGATACGAGTGTTTCCTGCTCCAGTTTCACCCCGGGCAGGTCCCTCGACTACACCGCGAGGCACGCTAGCGAACGTGAGCATCGATTGCGGCGTGGAGATCACGGGTAAAGATACCGACCTGTCTACCGCTATGATTCCAGATGTTTCTGTTCCTCCGACGACTGCCGGGAGCTGTCCAGCAACCGCCCCTTCCGCAGCGCGGATTCCCTCCCCTTCGGCCCCAATATCAACGTCGAGTACATCACGCGTGGTCATGGGTATCTCTGGCAGGGCACAAGAAAGTTGTATTCCAGCGGGTGGTTCCGAAGTCCCACACCCTTCCTTCTCGACAGCCTTTCAGGACTTGTTCAGACTTCCTGCGCAGGAGCCTATTCGGCCACTCCTGCGACAAGGCGATGCTACCCAGTGCGAGTGTCCTGACGCGCAGCCATCAGCATCTGACGGCAGTCACCCACCTCGCGACTTTCACCTCTCACCAACTCCAGCTCCACCTATCGACTTCCAGCCTCGACCAAATCAGTAATCTGACCTCAAATCTCCAGCATTCGGCCTGGCGCTCCCACCTCCACCCGTCGACGTCCAGCCTCTACCAGTTCGACACTTCGACCTCCGACCTCCAGCGCCTGACTTCCCACCGCCACCTCCACCTATTGACCTCCAACCTCCACAAGCTCAGCAAGCCGACCTCCAGCCTCCAACAACCGACCCCGCACTACCACCCCCTATCCATCGACTTCCAACCTTCGCCAGCTCAGCACTTCAACCTCCCAGCGGCATCATCAGACTTCCCACTCCCACCTCAACCTGCAGACCTCCAGCCCCTACCAGTTCAGCACGCCGACCTTCGGCCTTCAGCATCCGACCTCGTACTGCCACTTCCACCCGTCGAAGTCCAGCCCCCGCCAGATTTCCAACCGCCAGCATCTGTCTTCCCACTCCCACCTTCACATGTGCAGTTCGTCCGCGACTCCTCCCAAACGCCAACATCGACCTGGCCTTTCACCACTGTTCACGAACATGTGAGAAGCCTCACAACAGACGACTCCCTTCCGCGAGAACTCGATGGTTTGGATTGGGGCGCGCTGGCAACCAACGAGACTTGCAGGAACAAGCGCGCGAGCATCATCGCTTGGGATTTTCATGCTCAGGTTGGGAAACACCCCGCTGAGGACGACAACGACGGCGACTGCACCAACGACGGCATCACAGGAGATTCCGTGGGCAAATTCGGACTGCGAGTGTGCAACCCACGAGAGGCGTGGCTCAGAGCATGGTCACATTCACGGAGACTTGCCATCGCACATACACTCATATCTTCTGTTAAGAAACTCCCTCCCGCCAAGCTGGGTCTCAAAATTTCTTTAAAATCGATAACGAATTTCCAAAAGCTGGCTTAGTTTCTTAACGCCGGCATCTTCTTACTGATCTTCCTCCAGATCTTCGGGATCTTCTTCCAGATCTTCATCGAGATCTTCCTCTGGATCTTCCCTCAGATATTATTCCCGATATTCTTCTGTATTCTCTCCGAGAGTTTTCCCCAGATCTTCGCCCAAATCCTCTCCGAGATCTCCGCCCAGATCTTCCTTCAGATCCTCGCCCAGATCAATCCCTCCTTAGATCTCCCCCAGATCTTCATAGAGATCATCCCCTAGATTTTTCCCCTGATCTTCCTTCAGGTTTTCTCCCAGATCTTCCCCTGGATCTTCCCCCAGATCTTGCACCAGATCTTCCTTCAGATTTCCTTTCAGATCTTACTCCCGATCTCCTTCCGGGTCGCCACGCAGCTCTTTCACCAGCTCTTTCCCCTGATCTTTCTCCAGATGTTCCCCCAGATCTTCCCCCAGATCTTCCTCCAGATCTTTCTCCAGATCTTCCTCCAGATCTTCCTCCAGATCATCCTCCAGATCTTCCGCCAGATCTTCCTCCAGATCTTCCTCAAGATCTTCCTCCAGATCTTCCTCCAGATCTTCCTTCAGATCTTCCTCCAGATCTTCCTCCAGATCTTCCCCAAGATCTTCCTCCAGATCTTCCTCCAGATCTTCCTCCAGATCTTCCTCCAGATCCTCCTCCAGATCTTCCTCCAGATCCTCCTCCGGATCTTCCTCCAAATCGTCCTCCAGATCTTCCCCCAGATCTTCCTCCAGATCTTCCTCCAGATCTTCCTCCGGGTCGCCACGAAGACTTTGCCCCCCCAGACTGTGCCCCCCACCTAGGAGTAGGAGTAGTATGGGAAGGAGGAGGAGGAGGAGAAGGAGGAGGAGGAGGAGGAGGAGGAAGGGGAGGAGGACAGGGAGGAGGAGGCGGAGGAGGAGGAGGAGGCGGAGGAGGAAAACGAGCAGGAAGAAAAGGAAAAGAAAAGGACGGGACCAATGAGGAGGAGGAGGAGGAGGAGGAGGAGGAGGAGGAGGAGGAGGAGGAGGAATAGGAGGAGGAAGAGGCGGAGGAGGAGGAGGACGAGAAAAGTGCGGACGAGGCCACCGCCAGCAGAATCACCAGCAAAATGAACAACGCGACCACCAGCAACATGTCCAGCAAAACCACCGGCGCAAGTATTAACAAAGAAATGTATTCGAAATCTCCGCCAACGCACCAGCACTTTATCCACTGGGTGTTTCCTCCGCCAGCGTGCCAGCAGAATCCCCAGCCAAACCACCATCCGCCTCTCCAGCAAAACTAGTGGCAGAAATACCATCGCAACCACCACCACCACGAGCGCAACCACTATCGCAACTAGCAGCGCAATCACCATCACCAGCAAAATCGTCACCAGCGAAACCACCATCAAAACGAGCAGCACGACCGACAGCACAGACCAGCGCAACCACCAACAGAGCCACCAGCATAACCATCAGATCTTCTTGCAGATCTTCCTCCAGATCTTCCTCCCGCATCTTCACCAGATCTTCCCTCCAGATCTTCCTCCCAGATACTCACCAGATATTCACCCAGATCTTCCTCCCAGATCTTCATCACAGACATTCCTCCCAGATCTTCCTCCATCATATATTGTTCCAGATTTTCCCCCCAGATCTTCACCCAGATCTTCTCCCTGGATTCGATCGGATCTTTATCCAGATCTTCCTCCAGATCTTCCTCCAGATCTTCCTCCAGATCTTCCTCCAGATCTTCTTCCTGATCTTCCTCGGGATTTTCCTCCAGATCTTCCTCCAGACCTTCCTCCAGGTCTTCCTCCAGAACGCTTCCTCCAAATCTTCCTCCAGATCTTGCTCCGCATATTCCTCCAGATCCTCCTCCAGATCTTCCTCCAGATCTTCCTCCAGAACTCTTCCCCCGAATCTTCCTCCAGATCTTCCCCCAGATTTTCCTCCAAATCCTCCTCCAGATCTTCCTCCGGGTCGCCACGCAGATCTTCCCCCAGATTTCTACCGAAGACTTTGCCCCCCCAGATTGTGCCCCCCACCTAGGAGTAGGAGTAGTATGAAAAGGAGGAGGAGGAGGAGGAGGAGGAGGAGGAGGAAGAGGAGGAGGAGGAGGAGGAGGAGGAGGAAGGGGAGGAGGACAGGGAGGAGGAGGCGGAGGAGGAGGAGGAGGAGGCGGAGGAGGAAAACGAGCAGGAACAAAAAGGAAAGGTAAAGGACGGGAACAATGAGGAGGAGGAGGAGGAGGAGGAATAGGAGGAGGAAGAGGCGGAGGAGGAGGAGGACGAGAAAAGTGCGGACGAGGCCACCGCCAGCAGAATCACCAGCAAAATGAACAACGCGACCACCAGCAACATGTCCAGCAAAACCACCGGCGCAAGTATTAACAAAGAAATGTATTCGAAATCTCCGCCAACGCACCAGCACTTCATCCACGGGGCGTTTCCTCCGCCAGCGTGCCAGCAGAATCCCCAGCCAAACCACCATCCGCCTCTCCAGCAAAACTAGTGGCAGAAATACCATCGCAACCACCACCACCACGAGCGCAACCACTATCGCAACTAGCAGCGCCATCACCATTACCAGCAAAACCGTCACCAGCGAAACCACCATCAAAACGAGCAGCACGACCGACAGCACAGAGACCAGCGCAACCACCAACAGAACCACCAGCATAACCACCAGATCTTCTTGCAGATCTTCCTCCAGATCTTCCTCCCGCATCTTCACCAGATCTTCCCTCCAGATCTTCCTCCCAGATATTCACCCAGATATTCACCCAGATCTTCCTCCCAGATCTTCCTCCCAGATCTTCCTCTCAGATCTTCATCACAGATCTTCCTCCCAGATCTTCCCTCCATCATATCTTGTTCCAGATTTCCCCCCCCAGATCTTCACCCAGGTCTTCTCCCTGAAATCAATTGGATCTGTATCCAGATGTTCCTCCAGATTTTCTCCAGATCTTCATCGAGATCTTCCTCCAGGTTGTCCTCCAGATCTTCCTCGGGATCTTCCTCCAGATCTTCCTCCAGATCTTCCTCCAGAGGTTCCTCGAGATCTTCCTCCCGATCATCCTCCAGATCTTCCTCCAGAACTCTTCCTCAAGATCTTCCTCCAGATCTTCCTCCAGATCTTCCTCCAGATCTTCCTCCAAATCTTCCTCCAGATCTTCCTCCAGATCTTCCCCGAGATCTTTCTCGAGATCTTCCTGCAGATCTTCCTCCAGATCTTCTTCGAGATCTTCCTCCAGATCTTCCTCCAGATTGTCTTCCAGATCTTCCTCCAGCTTGCATGATCGTTATTTAGATCTCCCCGCCAATCCTCATCAATATCTTCACACATCTCGTCCGATAGTCCTCCAAATCTTCCTTCTCATGAATCCCAATATCTTCTTTTAGATCTTCCTCAATATCTTTTCCCAGATCGTCGTTTCAGATCTTCTCCCATATCCACTCCCATCTTCCTCCAGATCGTCCTCCGGAGCTTCCGCCAGATTTTCCTCCAGATCTTCCTCCAGATCTTCCTCCAAATCTTCCTCCAGATCTTCTTCCAGGTCTTCCTCCAGAACTCTTCCTCCAGATGTTCCTCCAGATCTTCCTCCGGATGTTCCTCCAGATCTTTCTTCAGATCTTCCTCCAGATTTCTTCCAGATCTTCCTCCAAATCTTCCTCCACATCTTTCTCCAGTTCTTCCTCCAAATCTTCCTCCATATCGTCCTCCAGATTTCTTCCAGATCTTCCTCCAGATCTTCCTCCACATCTTCCTCCAGTTCTTCCTCCAAATCTTCCTCCAGATCTTCCTCCAGATCTTCCCCCAGATCTTCCTCCAGATCTTCCTCCAGATCTTCCTCCAGATCTTCCTCCAGATCTTCCCCAAGGTCTTCCTCCAGATGTTCCACCAGATCTTCCTCCAGATCTTCCTCCAGATCTTCCTCCAGATCTTCCTCCAGATCGTCCTCCAGATCTTTCTCCAGATGTTCCTCCAGATCTTCCTCCAGATCTTCCCCCAGATTGTCATCCAGATCTTCTTCCAGATCTTTTCAAGATCTTCCTCCAGATCTTCCACCAGAGGTTCCTCCAGATCTTCCTCCTGATCTTCCTCCAGATCTTCCTCCAGATCTTCCTCCAGATCTTCTTCCAGATTTCAGATGTTCATCGAGATCTTCCTCTAGCTTGTTCCCCGTGCGTTCATCCAAATACTCCCCCAGATCTCCCTCCATATGTTCCTGCAGATATTTCTCCAGATCTTCCTCCACATCTTCCCTCAGATCTTCTTACAGATTTCCACAGATCGCCTCCCGGATTTTGCTCTGGCTGTTCCCCCGGATATTCACCCAGATCCTCGCCCAGATCTTGACGTGTTCCTGTGCGTTGTTTGCTGCAGAGCCCCCGGCGCCGCAATCGGCACAATCACCGGCACAATCTTCATCGGAACCACCCACACTGGCGTCGCGCTGCGCTAAGAAATTGCACGCTTCAAAGCTGGCTCTCGCAAGGGGGCTAAGAAATTCAGCGAAGCTGGGTCTCAATTTCTTACTGGAAGATGTCTTAGCATAAGTTGTGAGTGTACATTTTTTCTACAAACGGCATCGCAACGTATATAGCTACACGCCCGGCGGTGATAAGACAAGCGAACCCCATATCGATTGCATTACTATCGGCAGGAAGCGTCGCAACCTAATGGTCGATTCGCATGCCCCCAACGTGCTGGGTCTCGGATCTGACCACCAAGCTGCGTTCATGAGGTTATCCCTCAGGGCAAGAACGACGAAGAAGAGGAGGCAGAAAAGAAAAAACAGCGCCGACGCATTGTCGCCGAACCGACCACTGGCGGTCAGCTTCACGAGAGATGCGCCACCAGCAACAACTTGGCGATTATATTGACTGGACAACCCTTGACGACAGATGCGAGCATTTTGGAGAAACGTTGGCGAACGCCCACGATGGCGTTTAGCAGCACCAGAAGCAACCACGACAAGACCTCACAGAAGACATTGGCGATGGCGCATACACGCGGCTCCAAACACTCATCGACCTGCGACGAAACTCCGGACCAAAAGACGCAGCCTACAGAGCAATGATCAGCAAACGAATCAAGAGACAGATGCGGAGTATCAAAGAACCGAACATGACACCAAGCTTAAGGAGACCGTCTGCCGATTCAGGGGCTTAAAGGTTTGAAGACACGCAAGCGCAACGATATGATTCAACATGAAGGCAACATCAACTGGAATCCAAGATACCGACCGACAAGGCATTTCAGATATATTCGCAGTTTTCTACGAGCAGCTTCACAAGAACCCGCGCAACACGGACGGCGCCGACGACGCCGCCGACGAATTGCTGAGCGACGCAGCCATTCCTCTAATCGCTGAGGAGCTCGACGCAGCAATTCGCCAGCTCAAGAACGGCAAGTGCAAAGACACCGCGGGGCTCACAGCTGAACTAATCAAGGCAGGTGGCACCGCCATCCAGCACCACCTTTTGCAACTCTACAACAACGACGTCATCTGAAACGCACCGCGATCTCTGTGACCCATAAAGCGGGTGATCCAAAGCTCCCCGACATCCACAGACATTGCCATAATACCATTATTATATAAATTCATGTCTCGTCTCCCCTGCAACAGGTTGGCTGCTTTGTTTGAGTCCCAACGAAGCCCCGACAAGGCCGGATTGCGCAAGTTTTGTTGCGCAGAAGACCAGGCTTATGGTACAGAAGACCACCTTTTCACCGCGACCATGTAGCACGAGCATTTTTATGAATGGTGACTGCCGCTCTGGGCAGCAGCAATCAAGTCCAAGGAAGGTTTCGACTGCGTAGACCACCGATGCACTTGGAAAGCGCTTCCACAGCAGCACGCCCCCGGCGCATGCGCACACGTTCGGAAGCAAGCGTGCCGAGAGCAGGCGGCAACAGCAAAGACGAACGCCAACAGGAACGCCTTCAACATCGAGCGGGGTGTCAAGCAAGGAGACCCACTCAGCTCCTTCCTGTTCAACGCGGTACTCGAGCACGTCTTCAGGCAATTGAAACCTGGATGGCTTCGCAGAAAGTTTGGGATCCAACTTGGTTTTGCACCCCAAGACTGGGAACCAACTGACATTTCCCAGACGATGCACTACTCTACGCACCCAACCTTCGGCAGCTAACTTTTGTGCTGCGCGACGTACGACATGAATCGGCGAAATGTGGATGAATGCTTCGCCCTGACACAGCCAAGACCCTCACACATGTCAGTCGAAGAAAAGGAGGAAGGATGTCCAATGCGAACGTCGACGGCCAGATTTTCGAAATCCTGAACTCCGAGCGAAACGCGAAGTACTTGGGAAGGAAGCTGGCGCTCTACGATTTTCACGAAGTTGAACTTCGGAACAGGATTGTTCTAGGTTTCGGGCGCTTCAATCGTCTGAGATGCGAGCTGACGAACAAACGGGTCCCTCTCCTCAGCAGACTGAGGCTCTTCAACGGGATAATCGCACCTCCTGTGATGCACGGATGCTGGTCGTGGACCCTCACGAAGGACATGGTCAACATTTTACGAAGAGTTCGACGGATAATGCTCCGACTCATTGGAGCTCCGCGACGCCGACAGTCACACCAGCACGCCTGCGACAACGACGAAGACAACCACAACGGCAACGACGACGGGCTAGAACCATGGGTATATTAGATCAAGCGAGCAACACACACAGCCACAGAGCATGCCAAGCGCACAGGAGTCGAAGCGTGGGTGGATATCTACTTCAAAAGGAAATGCAGGGAAATGCAGATGGGCGAAGCGGATTGAAAATCACTGCGGTGACCCATGGGAACCACGCGTGTCAGTTAGATGGGCCGCTTGCCAGCTCCATGGGACCACGCATCCACGACCCGCGCCCGGCATGCCGCCGGCACGGTGGACAGCGCAACCGCCGGTCAGATGATATGTCAATCTTTCTATGCGCGGAGCAAATCATGCGCAGTGGCGACGACGACGGCAACGATTGCAAACAATGGTTGCGAACAGCTTTTAACCAACAGCATTGGGATGCATTGACAGAGAAACTTGTTATCTACCACAACGCCGATCTCCAGCTCTGAGAGGGCCCCAGCCAGCGCGCCGCGCCCTTGCAGGGCCGTCCCCCCGCCGGGACGCACGCCGGCGCCTCGCCTCGCCTCGCCTCGCAGTCTGTCCATATTCCTCATGTGTCTCTGTCTCCCTCTTCGCCCTGCCCTTTCAACAAATTTTTTATTCCCAACCATCCTGTGGTGTTGGGTCCTCGTTTTGAAGAGACGGTGCCCCGCGTTCCTCTCCTCCTCCTCTCCTCATTCTCCTCCTCCTCCTCGCCCCCCCCCTCCAGGGTTCGCATGCCTCCCCGCCGCCCATCTCGGCGCACCCCTCACACGCTTCGTGGCCCCATAGGGAGCTCCACCGAAGGCCCCAGCGGCAGGGTTCGCATGCCTCCCCACCACCCATCTCGGCACACCCCTCACACGCTTCGTGGCCCCATAGGGAGCTCCACCGAAGGCCCCAGTGGCAGGGTTCGCATGCCTCCCCACCATGTTTGGGCACCACCATGCACGTTTTGGCCCCCCATAGGGAGCTCCACCGAAGGCCCCAGTGGCAGGTTCGCATGCCTCCCCACCACCCATTTCGGCACACCCCTCACACGTTTCGTGGCCCCATAGGGAGCTCCACCGAAGGCCCCAGTGGCAGGGTTCGCATGCCTCCCCACCACCCATCTCGGCACACCCCTCACACGTTTCGTGGCCCCATAGGGAGCTCCACCGAAGGCCCCAGTGGCAGGGTTCGCATGCCTCCCCACCACCCATTTCGGCACACCCCTCACACGTTTCGTGGCCCCATAGGGAGCTCCACCGAAGGCCCCAGTGGCAGGGTTCGCATGCCTCCCCACCACCCATTTCGGCACACCCCTCACACGTTTCGTGGCCCCATAGGGAGCTCCACCGAAGGCCCCAGTGGCAGGGTTCGCATGCCTCCCCACCACCCATTTCGGCACACCCCTCACACGTTTCGTGGCCCCATAGGGAGCTCCACCGAAGGCCCCAGTGGCAGGGTTCGCATGCCTCCCCACCACCCATTTCGGCACACCCCTCACACGTTTCGTGGCCCCATAGGGAGCTCCACCGAAGGCCCCAGTGGCTGCGGGTTCGCATGCCTCCCCACCACCCATTTCGGCACACCCCTCACACGCTTCGTGGCCCCATAGGGAGCTCCACCGAAGGCCCCAGTGGCAGGTTCGCATGCCTCCACCACCCATTTCGGCACACCCCTCACACGTTCGTGGCCCCATAGGGAGCTCCACCGAAGGCCCCAGTGGCAGGGTTCGCATGCCTCCCCACCACCATTTCGGCACAGTTCGTGGCCCCACACCCCTCTGGCGGTTTCGTGGCCCCATAGGGAGCTCCACCGAAGGCCCCAGTGGCAGGGTTCGCATGCACCACCCATTTCGGCACACCCCTCACACGTTTCGGCACACCCCTCACACGTTCGTGGCCCCATAGGGAGCTCCACCGAAGGCCCCAGTGGCAGGGTTCGCATGCCTCCCCACCACCCATTTCGGCACACCCCTCACACGTTTCGTGGCCCCATAGGGAGCTCCACCGAAGGCCCCAGTGGCGCGGTGCCTATGAGAAGAGGGGCCTAGTTTGCGTGCCCCCTCCTTCGTCTCATATGCGTGCGGTACTCGCAGCTGCATATGGTTTGGTCCTTCGCCAGGCTACTTGTTTTCTCTCTCGCTATCTCTCTCTCTCTCTCTCTCTCTCTCCCCCCCCCCCTTGATCCACATCCTATATGTCCTTGCCGTTTGCGCTGCCATCGGCGTTCTCGACCAAGTCAACCCTGCACCAGTCATCTTCCATTCTGCAGCATATCGCCTGTTCCATTAATTTTGTCTTGTCTCCGTTAGTCTGTCCTCTTCGTCGTCCCCTCAACTGTCCTCCTCCTCCTCCGTCCCCGTGCCGCCCAGTCTTCCTCTTACTCCACATTGCCCTCCCCATTCCTCCTCACTTCTTCCCTTCTGCTCTCCCATTCATCCTGTTTCGCAAACCCCCTCCTCATCTTCCCCGTCCCTTGTCCTTGCACAGACAGCGGAGAGGTCTGAGCGAGTGCCCCAGGTGATCCCTCTGCTGCCTAAGGAGGTCTATTCGGAGATCACGTCCGACGCGTTCTCGTTGTCCTGCCACGAGCGTTTCATGGAGCTTGACAAGGCGTGCGGTCCACGCTGAGGGGGGGACGGATGAGGAGAGGGGAGGAGGGCGAGCAAGAGAAGGAATAGAAGGGGGAGGAGTGGCAGGACAAGGGGGGAAGGAGGATGGAGATGCGGACGAGAATGGATGGTCTAGAGGGAGGAGGCGAAAGAGGAGGAACAGGCGAAGGGGGAGGAGGAGGAGGACGAGAAGGAGGAGAACGACGACGACGGTCACCACAACGACGACGACGACGATGATGATCAAGACGAGGAGGCCGACGACGATTATGCCAACGTCGACGACGGGTGGCTCTGGGACCAGCCGGTGCATCGGCTGCAGGACTGGGCGTTCACGAAGAGGAATGGCTCGAAGACGATGTGTGTTTGGGCATGCTGGGTCAAAGGGTGATGGTCGCATGTGTGTAGAGTAGGAGTAGGAAGACGTAGGAAGAGGGGCCTCTGACGAGGAGGAGGCGGAGGAGGAGGAGGTCAAGCGGGGGAAGGGAGTCGGAGGATGATGGGGGGACGGAGGAAAGGGGGGAAGGCGGGGATGAAGATCGAGAGGAGGAGGACGAGCTGTTCGAGGGCTAGCTGACTGAAAAAAAGGTGGAGGATGTGGGGAGGAGGCAGCGGCAGGATGAGTGATAACGAAAGGCAGGCATGATGATCACGATGCTGATGGTGATGATGATGATGACGACGACGCTGATGGTTAGGGAGTATGATGACGATGCTGCTGATGATGAGGCTGAGTTGATCGTGATGGTGATGGAGATGATGATGTTGATGTTGATGTTGATGTTGATGATGATGATGATGATGATGATGTTGATGTTGATGATGATGATGATTATGATGATGATGATGATGATGGCGACGATGCTGCTGCTGCTGATGATGATGATGGTGTTGACGATGATGGTGATGATGATGATGATGATGATGATGATGATGTTGGTGATGTCGACGATGCTGATTATGACGATGATGGTGATGATACTCATGATGCTTTTGCTGCTGCTGATAATGATGTTTGTTGAAGGTATTGATGATGTTGATGTTGATGATGATGATGATGATGATGATGATGATGATGATGATGATGATGATGATGATGATGATGATGATGATGATGATGATGATGACGGGGCGGAGAGATAATGAAACGTGAGCACTGAGAATGAGGACGGTGAAGGATAAGTGATAGGAACGAGGAACGGGGGGAGGCAGGAGTAGCAGGATGAGGATGAACATGATGATGCGGAGGAGGAGGAACTATCAGGAGGAAGAGGAGAAGAGCATGATTGGGGCCATCTCGGCATGCAACTAAAATCTATGCTGCGAACCTGACCTCCGCTCAGAGAACGAAACTGGGCGCACGAACCAGGACTCTTCCGCCCCCATCTTCGCCCTAGTCCTGCTCTATCTCGTCCGTCTCACGCCTCATGGCATCGTTATTCTTCTCTCTTCCTCAATGTTATATTCCCTTTCGTTTTCCTGGTTACTCCCCATCCTCCGCATCCTCTCTCCTGTCTCCATCCTTCTCCCAGCGGTCATCTGATCCGATGTATTCCAACGCGTCCTCCTCTCTTTGCCTCGCGGCCCTCCTCGCCTTCGCCGCTCTCCTCCCAGCGGGCCTCCGGTCCGATGTAATCCAACGTGTCCTCCTTTCTCTGCCTCGCGCCTCCCTGCGGAGCCGAGCGCGGCATTCCGACAACGCGGACCGCCTCGCGCACCAACGGCCCGCGCGGGGCGCCCCGCCGCCATGGCGGAGGCGAAGGGGAGCGCCCAGCAGCAGGGAGGGCAGGGGGGAGCAGCAGGGCCGATCACCTCGGACACCATGCAGGACGCGGGCTCAGAGGGCCTTTGGATCGCCGATCGAGGTTTTCTCTTCCTGCTCCTGCTTCCTACTCCCAGTTCCTGCTCCTCGTCCTGATCATCATCCCCCACCCCTCTCCCCTCTCTCCCCTCTCCCCTCTCTCCTTCCTCCTCCTCCTCCTGCTCCTCCTTCTCTTCCTCCTCCTTCCTACTCTTCCTGTTCCTGCTCCCCCTTCTCCTGCTCGTACTCCTCCTCCTCATTGCCCCCCTCTGGGCCACGGGCCACCGGACCAGCCCGTCTGACGATCGATTTGGCCCCGGTGGTCGATCCGGCCTGGGTTTTCGACCGCCAGACGTGCTCCGAGCGGGCCGGGCCGAGCCAGCCGTACGAGGGTCTGGGCCAGGCTCCGTATCAGCTTCGGTCGCGTGGGCCCCTAAGGACCTGAGGCGGCTGAAGATTTGGGATAAGATGCGCAAGGTCGGAGGGCCGAGCGACCGCTGCTTGTCCGGTACTGCCGGGTCCCCTCTGCTTCGCCTTCGCTCCTCCTGCTTCTCGTCCTCCACCTCCGCCGTCCCATGCTGCTCCTCCTCCTCCTCCTCCTCCTCCCCCTCCGTCCCTCCTGCGCTCGCTCTTCTGTAATCATTTCGGCTCAAGGGTTTTCTTCGCATGCGAGCGGGCGCTGCTGATGCTTTCGCGCCGCGATTCCTCTCCAGGGACGGCGGGCGGCGCACCACCCGGATCTCCGACGACATGAATTTTCCCTTGAAGCTCCGTCTCTAGGGTTCGCTTTTGGGCGTTACGGCTTGGGGACCATCAAACATAGATCTGGGATGAAAATGGTTCCCCCGGAAGGGGTCGGGACGTCTGGGCCGCGTATTGCCATTATGCTACCGAAGACCCCCACATATCCAGTATATGGCCCGTGTGTACAATCGGAAATCTTAGAAGTCATACTGCTAATGGTACGACTATTCGTACTGCTACTACTACTACTACTACTACTACTACTACTACGACTACTACTACTACTACTACTACTACTACTACTCCTACTACTACTACTACTACTACTACTACTACTACTACGGCTACTCTATTACTACTACTACGACTACTACTACTACTACTACTACTGCTACTACGACTACTACTAGAAATACTACTACTGCTTGTACTCCTGCTACTATTACGACCGCTACTACTACTACTACTACTACTACTGCTAGTACTACTACTACTACTACTACTACTGCTACTACTACTACGACTAGTACTACTACTACTGATACTACTACTGTTGCTACTACTACTACTACTACTACTACTACTACTACTATCACTACTACTGCCACTACTACTACTACTACTACTTCTACTACTACTACTGCTACTACTGCTACTACTACTACTACCACCACTACTACTACTACTGCTACTGCTACTGCTACTGTTACTCTTATTTCTACTACCACTACGACTACCACTACTACAGCTACTGCTACTACTACTACTACTACTACTACTACTACTGCTACCACTACTACTTCTACTACTACTACTACTACTACTACGACTACTACTACTACTACTACTACTACTACTACTGTTACCACTACTGCTACCACTACTGCTACCACTGCTGCTACAGCTACTGCTGCTACTCCTGCGAGTCTTATCATCACTACTACGACTACGACTGCTACCCCACTACTACGACTACTACTACTACTACTACTACCACTACTACTACTACTACTACTACTACGACTACTACTACTACTGCTAGTACGACTTCTGCTACTATTACCGATACTACTACGACTGCGGCTACGACTGTTATTACTACTACTAGTACTACTGTAATACTACCACTACTACTGCTACTACTACTACTACTACCACTACTACTACTACAACTACTATTACTGCTACTACTACTACTACTACCACCACTACTACTACTACGACTACTACTACTACTACTGCTACTACTACTACTACTACTACTACTACCACGACTACTACGACAACTGTGACGATTTCTATTACTACTACGAGCACTACTACGACCCCTACTACTACTACTACCACGACTGCTGCTTACAGTATTACTATTACTACTACTACTACTACTACTATGACAATTACTTTTTCTATTTCTACAGTAACTAATACGACTACCACAAATTCTACCACGACTACTACTACTACTACTACTACTACCACTACTACGACTACTATCACTACTACTACTACTACTACTACTACTACTACTACTACTATTATTACTACTACTACTGCTACTACGACGATTGCTGGTGCTGCTTCTACGATTTTTTCTGCTACTAGTACTACTACCACTACAACTTCTACTACTACTGCTACTGCTAAAATTACTGCCAGGACTTCGTTTACTAGTAATAGTCTCAGTACTACTACTACAACTACTACTTCAACTACTACTAGTTCTAGTAGAAGCAGTACTACTACTACTGCTGCTTCTCGTATTACTTCTCTCACTACTACAATTACTACCACCACTTCGACCACTACTACCACTACTACTTGTGCGACCGCTACTACTACTACTACTGCGCAGCGGCGCGCCTCGCTGCGCAGCGGCGCGCGCAGCTCCCCAAGGCGCCGGACTGATCGGAACCTTCCCGGTCGCCCGGGGATGCGCGGGGCGCTTGCTGTCCGCTCGTCAAAAAGCGACCACTACTATTACTCGTATTACGATTACCCACGGTCACGACTACTACTATTGTTTTTTTTTACGACTGCGACTACGACTTCGGCGACGACGACGACGACGACGACGACGACGACGACGACGACGACGACGACGACGACGACGACGACGACGACGACGACGACGACAACGACGACGACGACTACTACTACTACTACTACTACTACTACTACTAGTACTACTACTTCTACGACTACTACTACTACTACTATTACTACTACTACTACTATTACTACTACTACTACTACTGCTGCTGATACAACTACTACTGCTATCACTACATCTCTTACGACTACTACGACTACAATCATTATTTGTCCTATCGTTTTCGGTTTTTGTGAATTGCTAGTACTACGACTGCTTCCACTGCTTAGACTTCAAGTACTATTACTACGATTACGACTACGACAAGTACATCTACTACTACTACTACTACCACTACTACTTCTACTACTACTACTACTACTACTACGACTACTACTACTACTACTACTACTTCTATTACTACTACTACTACGACTCCTGCTTGTACGACGTCGACAAACTTTTGCCCAACCATCCTGTGGTGTTGGGTCCTCGTTTGAAGAGACGGTGCCCCGCGTTCCCTCCTCCCGCTGCCCGCGCCCGCATGCGTCACCCACACCCAATTCGGCACACCCCTCACACGTTTCGTGGCCCCATAGGGAGCTCCACCGAAGGCCCCAGTGCCCGCGCCCGCATGCGTCACCCACACCCAATTCGGCACACCCCTCACACGTTTCGTGGCTCCATAGGGAGCTCCACCGAAGGCCCCAGTGCCCGCGCCCGCATGCGTCACCCACACCCATTTCGGCACACCCCTCACACGTTTCGTGGCTCCATAGGGAGCTCCACCGAAGGCCCCAGTGCCCGCGCCCGCATGCGTCACCCACACCCATTTCGGCACACCCCTCACACGCTTCGTGGCTCCATAGGGAGCTCCACCGAAGGCCCCAGTGCCCGCGCCGCATGCGTCCCCCACACCCATTTCGGCACACCCCTCACACGTTTCGTGGCGCCATAGGGAGCTCCACCGAAGGCCCCAGTGCCCGCGGCCGCATGCGTCCCCCACACCCATTTCGGCACACCCCTCACACGTTTCGTGGCTCCATAGGGAGCTCCACCGAAGGCCCCAGTGCCCGCGGCCGCATGCGTCCCCCACACCCATTTCGGCACACCCCTCACACGTTTCGTGGCTCCATAGGGAGCTCCACCGAAGGCCCCAGTGCCCGCGGCCGCATGCGTCACCCACACCCATTTCGGCGTCGTGGCTCCATAAGGGAACTCCACCGAAGGCCCCAGCGCTGCCGCCCGCATGCGTCACCCACATCCAATTCGGCACACCCCTCACACGTTTCGTGGCCCCATAGGAGCTCCGCCGGAGGCCCCAGTGCTTCCGCTTGCATGCGTCACCACACACAGATCGGCACACCCCTCACACTTTTCGTGGCCCCATAGTAGAAGCTCCGCCGAAGGCCCCAGTGCTGCCGCCCGCATGCGTCACCTACACCCATGTCGGCACACCCCTCACACGTTTCGTGGCCCCATAGGGAGCTCCACCGAAGGCCCCAGTGCCCGCGCCCGCATGCGCCACCCACACCCATTTCGGCACACCCCTCACACGTTTCGTGGCTCCATAGGGAGCTCCACCGAAGGCCCCAGTGCCCGCGCCCGCATGCGTCACCCACACCCATTTCGGCACACCCCTCACACGTTTCGTGGCTCCATAGGGAGCTCCACCGAAGGCCCCAGTGCCCGCGCCCGCATGCGTCACCCACACCCATTTCGGCACACCCCTCACACGTTTCGTGGCTCCATAGGGAGCTCCGCCGAAGGCCCCAGTGCCCGCGCCCGCATGCGTCAGCCACACCCATTTCGGCACACCCCTCACACGTTTCGTGGCCCCATAGGGAGCTCCGCCGAAGGCCCCAGTGCCCGCGCCCGCATGCGTCAGCCACACCCATTTCGGCACGCCCCTCACGCGTTTCGTGGCCCCATAGGGAGCTCCGCCGAAGGTCCCAGTGGGTGTGCCCGCATGCGTCCTGCACACCCATTTCGGCACACCCCTCACACGTTTCGTGGCCCCATAGGGAGCTCCACCGAAGGCCCCAGTGGGTGTGCCCGCATGCGTCCCGCACACCCATTTCGGCACACCCGTCGTACGTTTCGTGGCCCCGTAGGGGGCTCCACCGAGAAGATATTCACAATTGCAGTATTCACAATTGCAGATGGTTGGGTCCTTCGCCAGGATAATTTTATGTGCCTCCCCACCACCCATTTCGGCACACCCCTCACACGTTTCGTGGCCCCATAGGGAGCTCCACCGAAGGCCCCAGTGGCTGCGTTCGCATGCCTCCCCACCACTCATTTCTGCACACCCCTCACACGTTTCGTGGCCCCATCGGGAGCTCCACCGAAGGCCCCAGTGGCTGCGTTCGCATGCCTCCCCACCACCCATTTCGGCACACCCCTCACACGTTTCGTGGCCCCATAGGGAGCTCCAGCCGAAGGCCCCAGTGGCGGGTTCGCATGCCTCCCCACCACCCATTTCGGCACACCCCTCACACGTTTCGTGGCCCCATAGGGAGCTCCACCGAAGGCCCCAGTGGCAGGGTTCGCATGCCTCCCCACCACCCATTTCGGCACACCCTCACACGTTTCGTGGCCCCATAGGGAGCTCCACCGAAGGCCCCAGTGGCAGGGTTCGCATGCCTCCCCACCACACATTTCGGCACACCCCTCACACGTTTCGTGGCCCCATAGGGAGCTCCACCGAAGGCCCCAGTGGCAGGGTTCGCATGCCTCCCCACCACCCATTTCGGCACACCCCTCACACGTTTCGTGGCCCCATAGGGAGCTCCACCGAAGGCCCCAGTGGCTGCGTTCGCATGCCTCCCCACCACCCATTTCGGCACACCCCTCACACGTTTCGTGGCCCCATAGGGAGCTCCACCGAAGGCCCCAGTGGCTGCGTTCGCATGCCTCCCCACCACCCATGTCGGCACACCCCTACACGTTTCGTGGCCCCATAGGGAGCTCCACCGAAGGCCCCAGTGGCTGCGTTCGCATGCCTCCCCACAACCCATTTCGGCACACCCCTCACACGTTTCGTTGCCCCATAGGGAGCTCCACCGAAGGCCCCAGTGGCTGCGTTCGCATGCCTCCCCACCACCCATTTCGGCACACCCTTCACACGTTCCGTGGCCCCATAGGGAGCTCCACCGAAGGCCCCAGTGGCTGCGTTCGCACGCCGCCCCCACGCCAACCTCGGTGCACCCCTCACACACTTCGTGGCCCCATAAGGAGCTCCACCGAAGGCCCCAGCGGCTGCGTTCGCATGCCGCCCCCACACACATTTCGGCACACCCCTCAAACGGTTCGTGGCCCCATAAGGAGATCCACAGAATACGGTACTCACACCGGCATTACTCACAACTGCATATGGTTGGGACCTTCGCCATGCTAATTTTTATTTGTTCCCAACCATCCTGTGATGTTGGGCCATCGTTTTGAAGAGACGGCCCCCGCGTTCCTCCTTCTCCTTCTCCTCCTCCTCCTCCTCCTCCTTCTCCTCGCCCTCCTCCCCCCTGCGTTCGCATGCCTCCCCACCATTCATTTCGGCACACCCCTTACACGCTTCGTGGCCCCATAGGGAGCTCCACCGAAGGCCCCAGTGGCTGCGTTCGCATGCCTCCCCACCACCCACTTCGGCACACCCCTCACACGTTTCGTGGCCCCATAGGGAGCTCCACCGAAGGCCCCAGTGGCCTGCGTTCGCATGCACCACCCATTTCGGCACACCCCTCACACGTTTCGTGGCCCCATAGGGAGCTCCACCGAAGGCCCCAGTGGCTGCGTTCGCATGCCTCCCCACCACCCATTTCGGCACACCCCTCACACGTTTCGTGGCCCCATAGGGAGCTCCACCGAAGGCCCCAGTGGCTGCGTTCGCATGCTTCCCCACCACCCATTTCGGCACACCCCTCACACGTTTCGTGGCCCCATAGGGAGCTCCACCGAAGGCCCCAGTGGCTGCGTTCGCATGCCTCCCCACCACCCATTTCGGCACACCCCTCACACGTTTCGTGGCCCCATAGGGAGCTCCACCGAAGGCCCCAGTGGCTGCGTTCGCATGCCTCCCCACCACCCATTTCGGCACACCCCTCACACGTTTCGTGGCCCCATAGGGAGCTCCACCGAAGGCCCCAGTGGCTGCGTTCGCATGCCTCCCCACCACCCACATTTCGGCACACCCCTCACACGTTTCGTGGCCCCATACAACCCCTCACACGTTTCGTGGCCCCATAGGGAGCTCCACCGAAGGCCCCAGTGGCTGGTTCGCATGCGTCCCCACCACCCATTTCGGCACACCCCTCACACGTTTCGTGGCCCCATAGGGAGCTCCACCGAAGGCCCCAGTGCTGCCGTTCGCATGCTCCCCACGCCCATTCGGCACACCCCTCACACGTTTCGTGGCCCCACAGGGAGCTCCACCGAAGGCCCCAGTGGCTGGTTCGCATGCCTCCCCACCACCCATTCGGCACACCCCTCACACGTTTCGTGGCCCCATAGGGAGCTCCACCGAAGGCCCCAGTGGCAGGGTTCGCATGCCTCCCCACCACCCATTTCGGCACACCCCTCACACGTTTCGTGGCCCCATAGGGAGCTCCACCGAAGGCCCCAGTGGCTGCGTTCGCATGCCTCCCCACCACCCATTTCGGCACACCCCTCACACGTTCGTGGCCCCATAGGGAGCTCCACCGAAGGCCCCAGTGGCTGCGTTCGCATGCGGCCCCACCACCCATTTCGGCACACCCCTCACACGTTTCGTGGCCCCATAGGGAGCTCCACCGAAGGCCCCAGTGGCTGCGTTCGCATGCCTCCCCACCCCCATTTCGGCACACCCCTCACACGTTTCGTGGCCCCAGGGGGAGCTCCACCGAAGGCCCCAGTGGTTTGCGTTCGCATGCCTCCCCACACCATTTCGGCACACCCCTCACACGTTTCGTGGCCCCATAGGGAGCTCCACCGAAGGCCCCAGTGGCTGCGTTCGCATGCCTCCCCACCCCATTTCGGCACACCCCTCGCACGTTTCGTGGCCCCATAGGGAGCTCCACCGAAGGCCCCAGTGGTTGCGTTCGCATGCCTCCCCACCACCCATCGGCACACCCCTCGCACGTTTCGTGGCCCCACAGGGAGCTCCACCGAAGGCCCCAGTGGCTGCGTTCGCATGCCGCCCCCACACCAACTTCGGTGCACCCCTCACACGTTTCGTGGCCCCATAAGGAGCTCCACCGAAGGCCCCAGTGGCAACGTTCGCATGCCGCCCCCACACCCATTTCGGCACACCCCTCAAACGGTCCGTGGCCACATAGGGAGATCCACCGAGTACGGTACTCACACCAGCATTATTCACAACTGCATATGGTTGGGTCCTTCGCCTGGCTTTTTTATTAAATCAATTATTGTTGAGGGTACTACTACTACTACTACTACTACTACTACTACTACTACCACTACTTCTGACTATTACTACTACCGCTACCCTTGTTACTTCTGGTTTCCCCATCACGAGTACTACTATTTAATTGCACGAGTATGTCTACTACGACGGATCTTACCACTTCTGCTACTACGACTACTACTACTACTACTACTACTACTACTATTACTACTACTACTACTACTACTACTACTACTACTACTACTACTACTCTACTACTTAGGATTCTTCAAATTCCACTTCTACAGCCACGGTTATTTTTCTACGACTATTATTACAAATACTTGGAGTGCTGCGGCGAATCTTTCTGCGACGGCGAAGTCTACTGCGCCATCTGCGACCACTATTTCAACTACTCGCACGAACAGTGCAACATGTTGTGTTATTGTGTGAATTCCTGCGAGTACCGTGACTACGACCACTACGCCTACTACTATGACTACGCATGTTACAACAATTACCAACGCTACGCCTACTACGAGCACCACTACTGCTGACCGCCACTGCTATTACTATTTCTTCTATCGCTCGCACGAAAACTTGTATTTTTAGTATTACCAATACTACTACGACTACGACGACGACTACTATTATTAATATTACTACTACTATCAGTACCACTACCACTACCACTACTACTACTACTACTACTACTACTACTACTACTACGGCCGCTGCTACTACTACTACTACTACTACTACTACTACTACTACTAGTACTACTAGTAATCACAATACTACGGTGGTTCAAACTATTCTATAAGTATATCTAATTTCGGCAACTATTCTTATCATTGCTTCTACTATTATTACAACTACTACTACTACACTTATTATTGTGACTACTACCACCACGACGACGACTATTACTACTACTACTACTACTACGACATCCATGATTTCCACTACTACTACTACTACCACTATTACTACTACTAGTACAGCAACTACGACTAGGACTACGACTATGTGTATTCCTACTGCATTCAGTACTGGTACTACGACCGCGTCCACGACGACGTTGACGACACTTACCACTACCACGACTCCTACTACTACTACTACTACTACTACTACCACTACTACTACGACTAGTACTACTACTACTACTACTACTACTATTTCTAATATTTTGTTCACGCTTAAGCCACCAAAAGCAACGACACCAGGTTCCACTACGACTACGACGACTACTACGACTACGACTATTACTACTACTACGTTTACTACCACTACTACTACTACTACTACTACTACTACTACTACTACTACTACTAGTATTATTCCTAGTACGACCACGACTACTACGACTACTACTACTACTACTACGACTACCACTAGTACTACTACTACTATTACTACTACTACTACTACTACTACAACTACTACTGGTACTATTGGTACGACTATCACTACTACTACGACTACGGCTACTACTACTATTGCTACTACGACTACTACTATTACTGACAATAATACTAGTAATATTCTTGTACGACATCTACGACTACTACGACGACGATTACTACGGGTTTACTACTACGACTACTAGTTTTACTTTTACGACTATTACTACTACTACTACTACTACTACTACTACTACTACGACTACGACTACTACGACTACTACTACTACTACTACTACTACTACTACTACTACTACTACTACGACTACTACCACGACGACTACGATTACTTCCAATCTTCTTATTATCACTACTTCTACTACTACTTTTTCAGTTCCTCCTGCTACGGCTTCGGGCCAATTCGTCGGGATAGCTCATCGCCTCTCCCTTCTCTGGTGCGCGGGACCCTCGGTCGCGGGAGTGGGCTCTGAGAAGCAATTCTGACGCTGCGACTACCTTCGGGCGGTGGCAAAGAGGATGAGCAGGTGAACGCACATGAGGAGAAGGGGTGGGGAAAAAGGATTGAGCAACAACGTTTTGAATGTTCCTCCCCTTTCTCAGCCGAGCCCGCGCTGGAGCGCGCGGGCCCCGGCGGCCTTGTCATCTCTTGGGCGAAAAGCTTCTGGGTTGTGCATGCAAGACAACGAGCAGCAATCATGCCCCGTTAGCGTTGTCACCGAGCGCCTTCGATGGAACAGATCGGGGCTACGACTTTCACGAAGACGTGGCCAGGGGCTCCTGATCTCGTCAAGGAGCGACGAGGGCTTTGTTTCCCCGCGTCTCCATGCCCATGCGTTCATCGCACTTTCAAGCGGCGGGCCTTCTGCAAGACCCCCTTTCGGCGGCGGCGGGTGCAGGAGCGTGCCAACCATGCCAGCGGCTCCGCTGGGCGTCGCGCGCAGGTGCGGCCACCGCTCCTCCGTTCTGTTTTCCGGTCTGCAACGCTCGCGCCCGAAGTGCATTCGGCGGTCGCCCAGGCGCGAGTCGCTCGGCCTTGCGAAGCAGCGGGCGTCAGGAAGCGCCCGTGCGCGAGCGGGCGCCCATGTTTTGAAACCCGGTGACCCTTGTTTGCGTTTTGCCATTTGAAGTTGTCCTCCGTGAGCGGAAAGCATGGCGCGCTGTTCGCCGGCGCTTTCTTGGATCTGATGGAGTCGACGAAGGCGGCCACCGCGCCTGGGCTTTGCTATTGGAGTTTGCGAACTTGCGCCCAGATCCTGGACGAAGAGCGCGGGCGGAAGGCCCCCCCCGCAGCGCGGGCGCCGCCTGTGTCCTGGCCGCAGCTGTCGAGCGCGAAGCTCACGATGGCGGTCTTCCCCCCCCGGGCCAAGTTCTTGCGCGGGGGCGCCGCAAAGGTGGATCTCGCCCCCGCGCCCGCGCGCGCTGGAAGAACGAACTCCGCGCGCGCGCCCCGCTCTGCCGGGGGTCGGCGCGCTCGGCAGCCAGTCCCCGACTTATCGACGTCTCCCCGCGGCGCGCCGCAGACGACGCCAGTGCCGGTTGACAGCGGGAAGACGCGAGAGTCGACCATGTTCTGGCGAGATGCATCGGCGCGGCGTGCTCCAGCACCCGGCCTTGTCGAATCGGGTCGCGAACCCTCCTCGTCGCGCCCCAGGCCCCGCACTTCGGTCGCGCAGTCGGCGGCGACCCGAGCTTGGAAAGATGCCCTTGCGCGATCTGGAGTCCGTCGCGCGAAGCGCGCGCAAGCGAAGGGCACGTTCAGCAGGTCGCCTGGCCGGGAGCGCGCGGTGCTCTTCAGCTCGATTACGCGAGGCGCTTTTCCGAATAGTCTGGCGCGCTGCATCTCCGCTCTCGGAGGCGGATGCAGATTGCAGTTGGCGCCCTCGTCTCTAACTTGGACGCCCCCGATGGGCCCTCGCCTTTAATTAACTTGGAGGCGATATGCGGCAGCGCTGTTCGGATGACGCCAGAGTTGCGCTTTCGCTAGTGTTCGGGGGGGTGAAGGAACGGACTTCGCGTTTCTCAACCATTTTATTTGGGCGGGCAAAATTGCAACTGTGGGTGAGTCGGCGGACGAAGTTCAGAATGTGGTGACGACGGTTATCATCGCGTTGTGTTGAGCTGGAATGGAATGGATGCCGGACAGTTTGGGCCATTTGATTTTTGGACTGGAGATTGACAGAGGCCCGCCAACGCAAACTTGCGGCCTGTCGGGCACCCGATGTCAGCGGCGCGGCTGCCCCAATCTGCCAGCGCATTGCCGCGCGCCGGCGGCGCCTACCAGACCGGCTCACGCCGCGCTGCTCGGGGTCAAATTCGCCCGCGGCGCTCGCGGGCTTGACGGGCGCAGCGCGGGGCTGATGCAGTGGGGAAGTCGTTCTTTGCGGATGCTGAATTTTAGAGGTCGCGCGCGATCAGTCCGAAGAAATTGTTTCGACGGCATCATGCGCGGGCGCAGGCAACTGTGCGTCGCGGGCGCAGGATGGCGCTGCAGCCCCAAAACATTGCGCGCGGCGCGGGCCACTGAAGGCAGGCGCCTCAACGTGATGGAGGGACTGCACGAGCGACGTGATCAGAGCCGGGGGGGGGGGGGCTAGGGCGACTCCGATGATAAAATTTAGGGGCGTTCTCAGGGATGCGGCCTTCAAGAGCCTACCCGAGAGAGCTGCGAGATGCGACTCTGAGTGCGCGATGGAGGTGGCTGCATGGGCGGCAGCGCACAATAGCAATATTGCAGCGCGGGTCGATGAAGTATCGCGGCAGAAAACGTTTAGGCGCACGTTGCGCGCAGCTGGTGCGCGAGCGCGGAGGAGCTGGCGCAGCCCGCGGGGGCAGCGGAAATGCCCCTGCTGGCGCGGCCGCCCGCTGACGCTACATGTTTGGCACGCTCTTGTGTGTGTGAGAGAGAGAGAGAGTGCGTGTGTGTGTGTGTGTCTGTATTGCGCATATCAAGGCTCGGCCCAATATGGGCGGCATGTTCCCAGTGCCTGTCAGCAATGAACGCTTGGAGAATACGCCCATGAAATGCGACGGGGACGTTCTGGCAAAGCGCTTGGCCGTTATCGAAGAGTAGACTGCGATTTGGGGGGCGCAAGCCGGGGATGCTCTGACGCAGGCGCGCGGGGATAGGATCGCGGCGGTGGAATGGCCGAGGGGGAAGTGGACCATTGATGACAATGGCCGCGCGAGAAGGATTGCGACGCCGCAGAATATGACGCGGCGCATCTCGGAATAATTTAATATTCATGGGGCCATCTATTGGAGGCGACGTTTGGAAACCTATTCATAGGGAGGCTAACGCGTATGCTGATGAGCTCACATGGCGCGCTAGGGATGGCAGGGGGAGCGCGTTCTATGACCAGCAGTACATCCCACACAGCCGTTCAAACATTACGTGCGTCCGTGGACGTTGGGATGGGGGCGTCTCTGAGTCGGGGTCCGCTGGAGGCTTCTGGATTGAAATGAGGTCTGAGACGTCGCTTTGGTGTTTAGCTGCTTCGCAGGCTTTCCTTCTAGGTGAGGCAACGGTCACTGGGCCTAAGTTGTCAGCTGCTGAGTGCCCGCGCAAAGGTGTCGCGCACAGTGTCGGGGAACTTATGCCTTCCGCGAAGCGGAGGCAGTGGACTGTCAACCTTGGATATGTTTGCGCCCGGGCGCTCGCGCCCTCCCGGGCCAGACCAAGCGCCGAGGTTTTCGTCGGCGAGCTGGAGGAAGTCGCCCAAGCGAATGGCGATCCGAGCTCGACCAGAATGATGGTGGCCCTTCCAGTAGTTGGACTCGTTAACGGCGAATTCCCGCCGAACGCGCACCTGAAGCCCAGCATGTTGTAGAGAGCTGCATAAATCATGCAGATTTCCGCCTTGGCGAGCGCCCGCACTCGGCGCCGGCGCTTCTCCGGCGCCCTGAGCTTCACGGCGCTCGGCCGCGTATTGTCGTTCGTCAGCTCCTGCGCGGCCGCGCCTCCAGCTCCGTGAATCGCCGCGGCCCCCGCGTTCGCCGCCGGCATGATATTGGTCTGAGCTTTGGGGGGCGCCGCCGCGACGGGGCCCGGATTGGCCATGCTCTCTTCCGGCCAGATGCTGTTCGCCGCCCTGCAAGCGAGCTCCTGGAACACGCGCGTCTTGCCGGGCCCGCCCTGGCCAGGGGTGGACATTGCGCCGGCGCCATGGGGCGCCGGCGCCATGGGGCGCCGTCTTCTCGTCGCGCCAGACCTGGCCACGGCCATCAGCAAAGCGCGCGGCGAAGATGATTTGGTTTCGAGTGAGCCTGCGTTTTCGCGATGCAAGCGCCTGGGGTAGCGCGCGCCAGTTTCGTCGAGTGGCGCCGGCTCTGGGCCCTTCCCGCCTCGCGGGCTGGGCGTTTCGCACTCGTCGTCGAAATCGCTCGCGTCTGCCATCGTATCCTGGAATGCGAGATTCTGCAGCTGTAGCGCGTGGAGCTACTTGTCCACGCGACCCGTTCCGCCAGGCGCTCGAGGCGCGCTGTCGCGCAGACCTCGGCGTCGCCGACGCCGCGCTTCCCCGCGGCCTCGGTCGAACAGGTGACTGGCGAAAGAGCGGTCGAGGAGGGCGCCCTTGCAGTCCGTGCACGGCAGGGCCAGCAGGTCCTCTCGAACGCTCGGGGGCCGTTTCTCACGGCCGCAGTTCAGCGCCTTCCTGAAGTCCGCGGAACTCGCCATCCCCAGGAGGGGCAGCTTCTCGAAGGGGCCGATCTTCAACTGCGGCGCAGCGGAGGGGTCGCCCGCCGAGTCGTCGCCCCTCCGCCGTCGCAAGGCCCGCCCCTGCAAGCGGCCGCGCGGGGGCGCGCCGGGTGAGCGGCGGCGTCTGACCGGCGCCGGCGCGGGCGCCTCTCCAGGCGCGCCCCCGCGACACGTTTTTTTCCCAACCATCCTGTGGTGTTGGGTCGTCGTTTTGAAGAGACGTCGCCCCGCGTTCCTCCTCCTCCTTCCCCCTCCTCCCCTTCCTCCCCCCTCCCCCCCCTCCCACGCCCATTCTGGCACGCCCCTCGCGCGTTTCGTGCCCCCCATCGGGAGCTCCACCGAAGGCCCCAGTGGCTGCGCCCGCATGCGGTTCCACCCCCCATTCTGGCACACCCCTCACACGCTTCGTGGCCCCATAAGGAGCTCCACCGAAGGCCCCAGTGGCTGCGCCCGCATGCGGTTCCACCCCCCGTTCTGGCACACCCCTCGCGCGTTTCGTGCCCCCCATGGGAGCTCCACCGAAGGCCCAGTGGCTGCGCCCGCATGCGGTTCCACCCCCCATTCTGGCACACCCCTCACACGTTTCGTGGCCCCATAGGGAGCTCCACCGAAGGCCCCAGTGGCTGCGCCCGCATGCGGTTCCACCCCCCGTTCTGGCACACCCCTCACACGTTTCGTGGCCCCATAGGGAGCTCCACCGAAGGCCCCAGTGGCTGCGCCCGCATGCGGTTCCACCCCCCATTCTGGCACACCCCTCACACGTTTCGTGGCCCCATAGGGAGCTCCACCGAAGGCCCCAGTGGCTGCGCCCGCATGCGGTTCCACCCCCCATTCTGGCACACCCCTCACACGTTTCGTGGCCCCATAGGGAGCTCCACCGAAGGCCCCAGTGGCTGCGCCCGCATGCGGTTCCACCCCCCATTCTGGCACACCCCTCACACGTTTCGTGGCCCCATAGGGAGCTCCACCGAAGGCCCCAGTGGCTGCGCCCGCATGCGGTTCCACAACTCATTCTGGCAAACCCCTCACACGGTTCATTGCCCCATAGGGGGCTCCACCGAAGGCCCTAGTGGTTGCGCCAGCATGCGGTTCCACCCCCCATTCTGGCACACCCCTCACACGTTTCGTGGCCCCATAGGGAGCTCCACCGAAGGCCCCAGTGGCTGCGCCCGCATGCGGTTCCACCCCCCATTCTGGCACACCCCTCACACGTGGCCCCATAGGGAGCTCCACCGAAGGCCCCAGTGGCTGCGCCCGCATAGGGAGCTCCACCGAAGGGAGCTGCCGCCGAAGCGTTTCGTGGCCCCATAGGGAGCTCCACCGAAGGCCCCAGTGGCTGCGCCCGCATGCGGTTCCACCCCCCATTCTGGCACACCCCTCACACGTTTCGTGGCCCCATAGGGAGCTCCACCGAAGGCCCCAGTGGCTGCGCCCGCATGCGGTTCCACCCTCCCATTTCGTGGCCCCATAGGGAGCTCCACCGAACGCTCCAGTGGCTGCGCTCGCATGCGGTTCCACCCCCCATTTCGGCACACCCCTCACACGCTTCGTGGGTGGCTCGATGGGGAGCTCCACCGAACGCCCCAGTGGCTGCGCTCGCATGTGGGTCACCCCCCCCCCATTTCGGCACACCCCTCACACGGTTCGTGGCCCCATAGAGAGCTCAACCGGAGGCCCCGGTGGCTGCGCTCGCATGCGGTTCCATACCTTTTTTTTCGGCACGCCCTTCACACGTCTCGTGGTCTCATAGGGAGCTCCACCGAACGCCGCAGTGGCTGCGCTCGCATGCGGTTCCACCCCCCATTTCGGCACACCCTTCACACGTTTCGTGGCTCCATAGGGAGCTCCACCGAAGGCCCCAGTGGCTGCGCCCGCATGCGGTTCCACACCCCATTCTGGCACACCCCTCGCACGTTTCGTGGCCCCATAGGGGGCTCCACCAAAGGTCCCAGTGGCACTGCCCGCTTGCGTCCGCCACCACCCAGCACAGGCCTTGTTCCCTGCGCTTCGCCCACCCAGAACAGCGCTTCGTAGCCTTATAGGGAGCTCCACCAAGGGCCCAGTGGCGCCGCCCGCATGCGTCCGCCACCACCCTGCGCAGCCCTTGCTCCCTGCCTGCGTTTCACCCACCCAGTACAGCGTTTCGTGGCCCCATAGGGAGCTCCACCGAAGGTCCCAGTGGCACCGCTCGCATACGTCCGCCACCACGCAGCACAGCCCTTGCTGACCGCGTCTCACCCACCCAGTACAGCGTTTCGTGGCCCCATAGGGAGCTCCACCGAACGTCCCAGTGGCACCGCCCGCATGCGTCCGCCACCGCCCAGCACAATTGCGGCATTCACAACTGCATATGGTTGGGTCCTTCGCCAAGCGAATTTGGTTCTGCGCGACTTACAGCAGCTCGACGATGGCGGCGCGCGGCTTCACCGCGGCGCTCTCCTTGCTCTCGCCAAGACCTCTGTCTGGCGCGGCGCCCAGGCGCGACAGGGCGCCGTCGGACCCAAGGGGGATTGGGGGGCGGCGCGCGCCTGGAGCGCACGATGGGCCCGACTTGCGGGCCCCGCCTCGGGCCGAATTCCCCGGCGAAGGCAGGGCGGTCGCCGAGGGTCGTTTCCTTGAGAACGTCGCATCCCCAGGGCTCCTCTGACATCTAAAGGCCGACGGCGCACGCGAGCGCGCCGATGACGATGCCGACGGCCCCCCGAGAGTGGAAGAGCCACTGGCGCAGTCCACGATCTCGACCGGGACACCGATCCCTGCCGTCGATCGGCGCCACTGAGCGCGCGGCAATGATGCGGATCGACTTCCCCGTCGTGGCCGCGCCAGAGCCAGGCGCCGCGTTGTGCCGTTATCACGTCCTCTGTCTCCCGCGAAAATTGCCCCTCGAACCCGTCTGGGAACCGCCGCCGGCCTTCTGCTGCGGCCACCTCCATCTCTCGCTGGCGCAGCATCCAATTGACCGAGGAGGCAGTGCTCGGAGCGCAGCGCTCGCGGGAGCCGTCTGGCAACGGCGAACGCACATGTGCAATCGCTTCCAGTCCCGCACGCCCCACAGTAAGAGCGTCGCCATGACGCTATGCGCTGCGGCCGGGGGGCGCAGACGCAATTGATCGTTCATGGCGGCATTTTTTTACGAAACCTGCTGGCGCGACGGCATCTCGGGCCAATCGACCATGGCGACCCGGAAGGCCGTGGTCAGCGGCTGAACTCGGGCCACGGCGCGGGCGCGGCTCGGTCCGACCTCGAACTCAATGGCCTTGGACCCCCTGTCTGCGCCTAGGGCGCATGGCAGGCGGGCGAGGCGCAGCGCCAACTGCTTTCTCTGCCTCGGCAACTCTTGCATTTTCTCGGTCCTGCGCCCGACTATATCCGACGCCAGTGGCGTTTTCCTCCTGGCCCTCCTACTGTTCTTCCTGCTACTCCAGCTCGTCCTCCTTGCCCAGACAGCGGTCACCGGTGACCCCTCTCCCCCTTCTGCCCCCCCCCCCCCCCCCCCCCCCCCCCCCTGGCGCCCAGGCCGCGCCCTTGGAGAGAGAGAGGGCCTCTTGTCCGAGTAGACCCACGTGGCGCAGATGCGCGGCGGATTGCGTTGCAGGACCGGGCGGTCTCCGCGATGCATTTAATCGCCGACGGGCGCAGTCGTGCGCGCGCGTTTTGCCCCCTCGCTCTCCTTGTCCTCCGTCGTATTCGCTTCTTCCTCGCCCCAAAACGCATCGGCGCAGTCGAAGCTACCTTGCGCTCGTCCTCGTTGAAAACCTGAAGTTCTTTGGCTTTTCGCAGCGACGTCGTGGACGCTGGCAGGCTGGAGACACCCGAAGCGCGCCATCCGGATGCCGATGAAGCTCCGCGCCGCCGTCCAGACACGCGCGTTCCCATCCCACATGCGGAAGTCTGCTTGTCCTTGGCGGAGCTCTTCAAACCAACATCCGCTGCCGCCCCGGACGCATGTGCGTCGCGCGGTCTGGCCAAAAAATATTCCGCCGTGCTTGCGCATCGACAGAGACCGCTTGGTGACACCTTCGAGGAACGATGGGGGAAGTACGCAATGGCGTTGAGCATGGTGAGCATCAGCATCTCACCCATGCCCCTGTGATGGCGCAGTTTGGCAGCAGAGGGCGCAGTGCTCGGAATATGCAGGAATTGCCTAAACTTGTTGGGGCCTCGGATGGTGGGCTCGGAGGCTGCGCCCCCCATCTGCGCCTTCTCCCCTCGCTTCCTCCCCTCGCGCAGCTCCTCGAGAGCCCCCTGCATGTCCTGTCGCGGCATGGCGGCGCGCGCAGGGATGCGCGGCCCAGTCCTGATGCCGTTGCGCATCGCGGCCGTGGACTCTCGCTCCATGGTTTTCGCTAGCGATTTGTCCTTGGCCTCCGTTGCTTCGTCCGACTGCGCGCGCGCTATAGGAGCGCGTCTCTCCATCCACGAGGCGCAATTCCTCCGCGAATGCGCGGGGGTCCGCAGGCAGGTCGCAGTCCTCGAGGGTGCGCTTCAGCAGGTGCCCCGTCTCGGCCCGCTCGCGGCACTCGCGCTTGCGCGCGCCCCAGGGAGGGCCGGCCGCCCGAGGGCGGGGGCACCCCCCGCGCGAAGAGCCAGTGCTCCGGAGGAAGGCGCCGTAGACCCTGAGGAGGGGCTACCAAAGCGAAGGAGCTCATCAAAGTCATTTTCGCAACAGGGGACCCCGCCGGGCCGCGCCCAACCGCGCTCCGCGGCCCCCCGTCCCTCCACCCCCAGCTGGCCCTCGAAACGTTTCAAGAATCACCAGGGGCGGGGGGCGTGACCGACAGCCGCCTGTCAAGAATGCGCTAGTAGAGCACGCATCAAAAACGCTCATCTGAACACGCCTCCGCACATGCATCCTCTGAAGCATCGAACCCGAGCAATAACAATCCTGCACGTCGACATTGCTTCGCATGTAATCGAGACCTGCGTCGTTGGTTACGCGCTCGAAAGGATGCTCTTGAAACGCGGCGCTCTGCTTTGCAGGCCAGGCCCAGATTCGCCCCCGACGACAGTTGCGCTGCGGAGATGTTTGCCGCGCCGTCGTCCCTGCCGGGCAGGTAAGCTGATGATGCAGTAGAAGCCTTGCTCGCATCTCGGCTGAACCTCGTCGCCGCGGTCGCCGCCGTGCTTGGCGCAGCCCTCCCCGCGCGCGCGCAGGGATCTCTTCGGCCAAGGACGTCGCGTCCTCTGTGGAAGCCTTTTTCACGCGAGTCCGCGTCCTGCTCGCCAGCGCTTTGATCGCCGCGGCGACGGGGCGCGCCGCGCCCGCGAACGTCTGGGCGCTTGAGCGCCGCTAGCTCGGATATGACATTGAAGCACGCGGGCCCCGGCTTCGGCCCCCCCTGCCGCGCCCCACTTCGCGACCGACTTGTCCTTGAGTGGGCGTTCGGTCTGCCCCGCGCGGCCTTTTTTGCCTCGCCATCGAAAAGCGATTATGTTCCTCTGCGTGCACACCGCCAGACAGATGCAGATCTTCTCGCATGGCGTCGATCTCGCTGCGCCCGTCGTACCTCGTGGAACCTCGCTCCGTCCTGGAGGAAAGGGGCGGCTTCCTCGACCTGGCCGAGATGGCCGAACAATTGGGGCGCCCCCTTCGCGGAGCTCTGGCACGCGATCTGCGCGGTCGACGCGCGCTGCTTCATTCACGTCGACAGGCTGGTTTGCAGGGGGCCATTGTTTCGTCGCCACTCTCGCAACGCGCCCGCTGGTCTCATGCCAAGTAACCACACAGGGATGCGCAGATTCAGAGATTCTCGCACCCGCGCATCAATCCACCCGCGGAAGGCAAGCGCGAAGCCGAAAAAGTCCATCCCGAACGTAGAAGCCGCAACGCCATCCGCGCGCTAATTCTGATCCGCAGGAGGGCCGCGCGCAGTGCCGATGTTCCATGAGTTCTGGTCTTGCACCCATTGCACGCATGACAACAGCGATATCACATTGTCGAACACGAGCGTCTGAAGCACTGGATATCTGGCAAGCCTCTCCGTCGTGTCTCGGTACTTCGTCAGGGACTTGTTGCTCGCGCCCCCTAGGCAAATCTCCCCCCATCTGGGCGACGCCCATGACGCGGGCACGGTCGATCTGCAGAGCGTTCACGGCGGCTGGGAGGTTGCGGGGGCACCCCTGCTCGGATGGCAAGATGCAAAGCCCGCGAATGCAAAGCCCGCGCGCGCGACCGCCCCGCGCGCGCTGCACGCGAGCGGCGGCGGCGATTTCTTCCGACGGCAATGTCTGGAGCTGTTCGGAGAACGTCATGCCGTCGCTCGTCAGCGAGGCGCGCTGCGACGCGTGGCGCTCCAAGAGGGGTGAGAACAGGCGAGGGGCGATCCAGTCGGAGTCGAGCCAGTTGGACAGAAGACCCTGGCGCATCTTGCACTGCGCGCCGTTTCCGCCCACCGCGCACTCGAGCTCCGCGCGCGCGAGCAGGCGCGCCATCCACTTCACGGGAAAAAAGGGGCGCGAGGATCGGAGTCTCGCTGCGGATCGCCAAAGGCATCGTCTCCGTGGCGCCAGAGAGCGGGTCGAAACCGGCGACGTGGCTTCCTAGAACGGCCGTCTGCACCGCGCCACCTGCAGGCGAGGCGCAGCGGTCCACGCGGAAGCGGCGGCGAGGTCGGAAGTCTGCGCCGGGCTTGGCGCTGCAGGCTGATGAGTCTGTAGGTCGACGCCGCTGAGAAGCCACTGCAGCTCTGCGATCATTTTGCGTTGCGACTGCTACCCCGTGGCTTCTTCCGCGGCTTTTGAATTTTGTATCGCGCGGAGCACAAGTATGCGCTCTCGGCCAGCCTCGTCCTGGAGGCAGGAGTCAGCGCCGTCCAGCTGCGACTCCGGGATGGACTCCGCGTCAGCCGCTACCGACCGTGCTGCGGCTGCTTCGAGCTCTTCCAGCTGTTGTTGCAGGCCAGTGATCTGCACGCAGCTTTCGCGGGCCCTGTTCCCCGGGATTCCATCGGGATGGAAGGCGGCCGCCGCTCTGGACTGGCGCTCGCGGGCGACGTCCTCGTCAATGTTGTCGGCGTGCCCCGCCGCCGCGGCGCCCCTGGGCCCGCGGGAAAGGGCCGCGCTGGGGTCAGCCTCGCAGGCGCGCTCGTTACCCCGGCAGAAGACTTTCTTAGATCAGGAGCCTAGGCCCCGGGCGCCACCCCAAACGACGCAGCGCATCCATCTTGCGAAGCTAGATTGGCGGAGCAGGAAGTCCCGAGGGCGCGCGGTCAGAGGGGCGGCCGTCTCTGCCATGAAGCGCTGGTTCCCTTCGCCAGGCCGCATCGCAACCGCGGCGGCGACTGCTCGCGCCGGGGCGAGCAACATCTCGCGCGGCAGCGTCGCGTCTCGGAACAGCGGGAGCCAGCGGCCGATCCTTGCGTGGTTCGCCAGGGCGTATTTGCACATCGCACGCGTTTTTTGAAGTTGTCGAAACACCCTTGGCAGACGTTCAGTGTCTCGCCCCCGGTGGCTGCGCTTCATGCGCTCGACGCTAGGGGGTGGGGGTGGGGCAGGGAGCGCGAGCTCGCGCATCTGCGAGTCCCCGAGCTTCGTCTTCACAGCGGGCGCGAGAAGCTTTCCCGTCGGGATGATGTGCCAGGCATCGCGGAGAGTCTGGGTCGAGCAGCGCAGCCGCGGCCTCTGGACTCTGCGTGGAGCAGCGTGTCCTGGCACTTCGTGGACGTCTCCCGACCACTGGCGCCCCGCGCAGCAGACACGCGATTTCGCGCATCTGGGGCCCCACCCGGTCACGAGGCTGTCCTCCGTCAGAGGTGGCCAGCGCCGTCTTCTCGGAGAACCTGCCCCACCCCATGGTTCCACGAGCGTAAAACGATGCGAAGTTATTGATGCTGGGATTCATATCATGGCCAGCGGTCTCGCGCGGGCGCCGCAGCGACTCTAGCGCGAAGAGGGCATGGCAATGCCGTTGTCTTCCCCCATGCTCCATGGCCACGTGGTTCGCCCTTGCAGATGACCTTCGCGTTTTGGCGCAGTTGGTGCGGCGGGGGTTGAGTAGGCTGCGCCCGCGCGTCAAGATGTGTGACCTTCTCTGTAGATTTCTTCGCGGATATACGCGCGTGTGTTTTCTTGCGCCTGCGGATCGGGCCGTGGGCTTCAGCGAAGTGATCGAGTCTCGCGCTTCCTCGATGATCCTCCCGTCCAGATCTCGCCCACCTGCTCTTGGCGTTCTCGTCTGCCTGTAGACGTGTCCATGTAGATTCTAGACCGTCGGGCATATTTGCCACTTGTGTGCTCGCTTCGGTCCTGGTGTCGGCCGCTTCGGCACTGCTGTCGGCCGCTCTGGCCCTGTCCGCTTTGGTGACGGCCGCCTTGCTCACGGCCGTGGCTGTCACGGCCGCTTTGGTCCCGGCCGCTTCTGTCGCGCCGTCGCCCCGCTTCGCCCCCGTCCGCTGCGGCTGCGCTGCGGGCCGCCGCGGCTGCTCGACTCAGCCAGCTCTTGCCCGCGCGCCTACCTGGGTGGTTATCGGGCACGTCGATCAGGCTGCTGCCGCCTCAGCGACGCATCCCCCTGTACCCTTAGAGATCAGGCGCGGGGCGGGGGTCTGCCCGCGCCTGTCGGCCGCGAGTCAGTCTCGACGCGCGCGAAGTAGACGAGGTGCGGGAAATGCTCTGGTGGCTCGCTCGGTTCGGCCACCTTCGTGCCGTCCGTTTCGACCCATGCGTCGTCGGAGTGCGCGAAGGTCACATCGCGTTCAGACCGCGTGCTCCAACGCCTGCACCTGCTTCGCGCGCCGCGAACGAGGCGACGCGATGCGTTGCGAGGTCCTGAGTGCCAGCCGCCGTCACTTCAAATTCGGAGTTGCCCCAATCTGCCCCTGCAGGGACGGAGCGCTGGGCGGGGCCGAGCTCGCGCGCTGTCTCCGCGCGCGGCATCGGCGCGGGAGACAGCGCCGCGACGGCAACGTTTTCTGTCAAAGAAAGCGCCAACTTTCCGACAGCAGCGACTCTGCCCGCCGCCGCCGCTGCCTGCGCGTCGGGAGACATCTTGCGAACAAGTGTTGTCATGGAGGGCCGCGCCAGTTCCCGAGCTGAACGTTCTCGTGCGCAGGTCCTTAGCGTTGACCAAGCACCCCAGGGGGAAGGTCGCGTACTCGGAGACGCCCTGCTGCGTTCCGCCAGGATGCACACTCAGGCAGGTGAAGTAGTTGACCAGCTTCCCCAGAGGCACGGTGTCCAAGCGCGCGCTGTCCGCGTCTGCCTGAGAGGCGCGGGCAAGCGCGGCGTCTTGGCGCGCCCCCAGACCAGGGGGGTGGAGGCGCCGATAGTCGTTCACAGGGGACGAAAGTACGAGGGTCCACCGGGGGCCGCATCCCATAGTGGGACTGGAGGCGAGAGGGCCATCGATGGATAGGCCGGCACCCGCGTCCAAACGCGGGACGTCCAGGTTGTTGTTTTTTTCCCCCGAGATGTGCAAGGGCGCAAGTTGCTCGACTCGCCCTCTGGCGGGGAACCTTTGAGCGTTGCGAGTGGTGAGGTCTTCCGATGGAAAGTCCCCGCGCGCGCGCCTGATCGCTCGAGTGGAAGAATTGCGCCTGAGAGGATCGAGATCAGACATCGCCTTGGGGTTGGCATCCAGACATCTCTCCAGACTCCTTAATCAGGTCGGACTCCTCCTTCCCGCGGGAAACTGGAGCACAATTGGCGGCCGATCCAAACCGCAACTTCCGCGACATCAGACAAGGCGAGAAGATCATCCAGGGCCGTTTCTCAAGGCGAGGTAAGCAGCGAAGGGTCACCGAGGGCCGTTCCCAGGGGAGCAAAGGTAGAGGGGTCACCGAGGGCCGCTTCCCAGAACGGGACAGGAAGCGAGAGGGCCACCGATGGATAGTGGATATAGACCATTGCCCGCATCCAAACACGGGGCGCCCAGGTCGGCTTCCAGAGATGTGGATTTGCGCGTGAGCGCAAGTTGTTTGCCCCGCACTTTGACGGAAAGCCGTTGAGCACGGCGAGTGGCAAGGCCTGCCGATGGAAAGTCTCCACGCGCACGCCGGATCGCTCGAGTGGAAGGAGCTTTGGACCAGGCGCGCGACAGGACGTAGCGCCTCAGGCACTGACCGAGCGGCATCACATCAGCCTCGACGCTGCCAAGAATCCCCGGCCTGGTAGACGCAGACGCAACGTGCTCTCGACGCGACGCGTCCCGTGAATCTGAGGCAGAGGGGAAGAGCGAAGGTTGTTTCCAGAACGCATCGTCACGAAGCGATTAGAGTCGGCCAAGGATAACCGAACACGTGATGGGAGAGCTCAGCGGCAGCCCAGGGCCCCGTTTCAAAACGCAGTGCGGTGTTTCATGGGTGTCGCGGCGCCAGAGCAAATTTGCGGACCGACGCGCTTGTTTAGATTGACACATGCCGAAGTTTCCTAGGCACGCAGCGGATCAGTGCCTGCGCTGCAGCGTTAGTGTTGCACTTGTTCCCGAAGTTGGGCATGCGCACGGACGGCAGGTAGAGGTTCGACAGGTCGTCTGCAAAACAGGCAAGGACATCCAACGCGCGCTCTTTTGCGAGATAGAGTAAGTCTCCGCTGGCGAGGGCCATGACTCTGAAATCCGCCCAAGCAGAAAGAACTTGCTGATGCGCTGGATCCTGACAGGATTTGGGGCGCGGGGCTTCCTGGTCAGCTGAGCGGGGGGAACTTCGCCGCATCCAGCCGCGCTGCGCGGGCTGCCTGTCGCGCGCGGTGCGCGACGTCTTCCGCGTCGCGCAAGGAATCGATTCCATGTTGCTCTTTGGCGACTCGAGGCGCCTATCGCCAGGCAACGACGTTGCTCGCCTCCCCGTAGAACTCAGCGCTAGGCCCGCCAATCATGTCAGGCTTCAAAGCGAACAGACGAAGGGTCGGTAAATCAATGTTGTAGCCCTGGTAGCCGTTGGAATTCCCGTTGAGAGCTTGCCACAGTTTGGCGCCGCCACCCCGCTTTGTCGGTCGGCACTGCGGTTCATCAGTTCGCTCCCTTACGAAGGGTGCGTACCATCCGAAAGGTGCATTATCCGCCTGGGCGCGCAGGCAGGCGACCGCGACCGACTGTCGCAGGTATTGCGACCAAGGCCCTCGAAACCAACAGTCGCCCGCCTCTGCGGGCCCAGGCGAGAGCTGAATGCCAGGGGCGCCGCTGGAACGAACAGAGGTTGCCTGCTGAACAGCCGGAGACTGCTGCGGAGTTCAAGCATGCATGGGCGGGGCCTTCGTTGGCGCGGCTTTCGCGGGCGTAGGCTCTACAGGCGCGGCGCGCGCCGTGGGCGGTGGGGCTGGCTCTTGGCCAGCGGCCGCGCTGCCTGTCTCGCGCGCTCGCCGAGCCTTCGCTAGCGCCGCCATCGTGTTCTGGCGACTCAGGGTTCCGCAGGTACGCCACCAGCCACTGCCTCTTGCCGTCGTAGCTCACGCCGGAGTAGTTCGCGAAGAGCGCATCAGGCCACCAATTGCTAAGCTGGCGACGGTGCGCATCTAACCTTGACAACACCACTCCGCTGGCGCATCTGCGTGAGTTCTCCACGCTGACCTCTCTGCCAGTCTGAGTCATTGCGGCCTCCATCTCCAGGTGCGGAGGCGGCAGAGCGCCCATGGCAATTTTAGGCGGCGTGTCTGCCGCGCGCGGGCAACGTGGTTGCGGCCCTCAAACGGAATTGCAGGCGCGATTGCGCGAAAGTGCACGCGCGCCGAGCCCGCTTGAAACAAGGCGTTTAGAAGTCTGGATTAGATGCGAGCTAGAAGCGGATGGCGCCCCAACGCGCAGCGCACCCCTTTCTGATGTCGCGGAAGTGCCGCGCCTGCCACGCTTTGCGGGCACGAAGCGGATAGCGCCCCCACCCCCAGCGCGCCCCTGTCGCCCCGAAGAAATGCCACGCATGCCATTGCGAGCCAGAGGGTCGAGGAAGTGCCACGCATGCCACGCTTTACGGGCCCGGAATTGTTTAGACATTGTTACGACTGCCACGCTTTGCGAAACCGACGCGGATAGCGCTCCCAGCCCCAATGCATTTTCTGTGGTGCGGAGGAAGTGCCGCGTCTGTCACGCCTTGCGAGCCTGAGACGGATAACGCCCCCACCCCCCAGCGTGCCCCCCGTGGTGTCGCAGGGGTTGGGGTCGCCATGCGCGCTGTCCTTGTCAGCACACACGGCGCGCTGGGGATGGGAATGCTATCCGTTTCGGGCTCGCAGAGTGTGGCAGGCGTGGCACTTCCTCGGCACCCCAGGGGGGGGGGCGCTGGGGGTGGGAACGCTACGCGTCTCAGGCTCACAAAGTTTGGCAGTTGAGAAACTTCCTCGACTCCACAATGGGTGAGCACGGGGTGGGAACGCTGTCCGTGTGGAGAGTGTGTCACGCCTGCCGCGCCCGTCCGCCCCCTTCGCACCCCCTTGTGGCGTGGAGAGTGTGCCGCGCCTGCCACTTTCCGACCCTGGCACGCAGAGGACCCCCTTGCGGTGTGGTGAGAACATGCCGTGCCTGCCACGCTGTGGAACCTTTCCGCGCATAGCTGCCCCGCCCGGTGCACGCCCCCTGCTGTGTGGAAGATACTTCGCGCCAGCCACACTTTCCGGCCCTGGCACCTGGCACGCATAGCGGCCCCGTGGTACATACGTTTGGGGTATGTGGTACATACGTTGGGGGTGTGAATGCATGTTCGTTTGTGTCTGACTGTCCGGTGCGCGCGCGGGTGCAAGTGAGAAGGGGAAGGGAGGGGAAGAAGTATATGTGTGTGTGGGGGGGGGGGGGACGCGGGTGCGACGCGGGAGGGCAGAGAACCAGAACCCCGCGAAACATGTGGGAAATTTCATCTCGTCGGGTGTCTGGGATGGTTTGCGCGGATGCCGCACTGTGAACGAGCCACCTGGCGGATGGTGCACCATGCACCTGCGCGTCCACCCGCAAACTTTGCGGGATCGCGGTTATCGTTGTGTTTCGACCGCGCGCAAGCCGTCTGTGTTCATGTGTCGGTGCAGTGGATGTTTCACCTTTGGTGCCCGTCGTTTTGCAAGCCATCTGGTGCTCGTCGTCGCTGTTTCTAGTGTTTCTAGTGTTCGGTGTTTCACCTCGATCGCAAAGCTTCCATACGTATTCAAGCCTCTCGCTGGGCCTCACCAGAGCCAGAACTGGCGGCTGCTCTGCAAGAGACCCACCCCCAACAATGCTAGGACCACAGCAACAAGTCAATTGTTTGTCCCACCTTGGTCGAGTATTTCGTCGATTATGTCGGGAAGCCCTTATCCTCGTCGTCCTCCCCAATTCCGCATTTTTCTCATCCTTCGCTTCCCCCCGCCCCTCCCTCCCATGCTTGTCATGCTCCCTCAATTGCTCCTGCCTGTGCCTCCCTCGTCCTCCCGTCCCTCCCATCCTGTCCCCTCCTTCCATCCTCGCCCCTCGCCCTCCTTGCCCCCCTTCATCTCTCCTTTCCTCTTCCCCCCCCCCTCCCGTCCAAGGGCGCAGTTTTTGTCCCTCCTGGGCCTCATACGGGGGCCCTCTTGAGTACACCCAGGAGGCCTTTGGGAGACTTCTTCTCCCCTTTGCGCATGCGCGATGGCAGCGGAGTGCAAGCATCTGTGTTTTGGTTGACTCCGCGCCCAGGGCGAGCTGCACGCCATCACCAAGGAGAACGTGGCCGAGTTTTTCAGGGTGCTAGACGAAAACGACCGCGGAGAGATCTCGGTAGAGGAGCTGCGGTCGTTGCGTCTCATTCCCGACCTTGATCTTAGCGAAGAGGACATCGAGGCGTTGGTCAAGGATGGCGACAAGGACATGAGTGGGAAGCTCAGCCCCGATGAGTTATATAAGGCGTTAACCCAAGGTGATGTGGCGTTCAATATCGTCAAAAGGTCAAAATCCAAGATGAGCTCGAAGGCTAACTGGGTTGATCGCGACGTGATGCTCGATTGGCTCCGTAACGAGTACGAAACCATGAGCTCATTGTGTTCGCTGCCAACGTCGATCGCGTTCTTCCTTGTATTCTTCATTATGATCATTTGGCATTTGGACGTATCGAATGCCTGGTCCGTGCAAAATGGCTTGAAGGAAGAGATCATGGGAGAGGGGTTCCCCCTTGCCGACACTAATCAAGTTCACGACGTGATGAGCCTGTGGGGTTGGATGAACACGTCGTTTGTTGATTGCGTTTTCAAAAACGATCCTGTCTACCATCCGTACCCAGGGCGCGTAGCTTCATACAACCAAATCATCGGAGGTGTCAAGTTGGAGAGGTATAGTACACCGCCTAGCGCCTGCCCTCATGGTGGTCCGCTCCTTGACATGTTCGATCCAGCGTATGGGGGTCGATGTCACAAGATGACGGATCCAACGACAGACGCGAAATACCTTTTGTACCAAGAAAATCGCACATATATTCAGGAACAGATTCGAGGCATCGCTGAGAGCAATTGGTTGGATCAAAACTCGACAAAGCTTGACATCAGCATTCTATTTTTGAATCTGCCGATGAATGTTTTCACTGCATTTCACATGCAATTCTTGCTTCTGTCAGATGGTCTGGTCAAGATACCCAGCGCTTCGCGATGCAACGTCTGGACCGATAGGGGTGCTGGCTTATGTCTGTCGCTGCTGTTGACTGTGATGTCGCGTGCGCTTGCGTCTACCGTTTTCGTTTTTCTGGCGCCTATGTGCATTGCACGTGTTATTGCTTTCATAGTCCCCGAACGTATTGCGGATAAGAGTGCACGGGGAAAGGAGGGCTCGTCGTCACTCTGGGAGGCTCGAATATCATGTTGAAGAAGCCCGCCGCTGGCTTTTTTCACATCAACTTGCACCACAAGCGGCCGGTGCCTGTTAACTCCTGGCATGGGCTAAGGTTTAGGCATCCGTCGTGCGTGTGAGCCGTTTTTGGCAACCACGCTGCCCACTACCCCTCCTCGTCCTGGCCGCCTCTTTCCAGCTCCTCTTCTTGCTGGTGAAGTTTTACTTCTGGGATGTTGTTGAAGAGGATGTCTTTGGTACGTTTCCGCCGCGTTTGCCACCGATTGCACGAATTACTAAACATGTGATGCGGTCGTCCCCTTCCTCTGCCTCCTTCTCAGGAAAACCAACGACACAACAACATTAAGGAGCTTGCCGCAGGCGCCGTTTTCTTCGTCAAAGCAACGTGGGTGGGTCGCGGGCGGGTCGCGGTTGGGTCGCGAGCGGGCCGCGGGAGATCACGACTACACAACAACAACAACAACAACAACAACAACAACAACAACAGTAATGATCTGCATTGCGGAACCCCAATGCAGCCACACACCCAGGGACACTGTAAGACCGCTCGGCCGCCTCACATGGACTACGCACTACACGTGTTACCGGCGCCCCACGCGTGCTTGCATGATTGCGTGTTTGCTTGCCTGGGTGTCTGCAGGCGCGGGGCTTATTTGGAATGTTGCGCTTTGAGTGCACGCTAGACTGCATGCTTGGCTATTTGCATGCTCGGTTTGCTTGAATTCTGCGCTGCTTCTACGTATCCTGCCCTACGTGCTCGCTTGTTGCTCGTTGCCGCGCTCGTTCCCGCCAACGCTTATATGGAGCCACTTCTGATAGATGTGTTCATCACGGTGAGGGGCTCGAACGGGCGTTCGTTGTCCTCTGGGCGCCCCGTGGCTACCAGGTGGCGCCGCAGCCTTGCTCGTGCTCGCGCAGTCTCGTCCTCATTGTCACCCCCCCCCTGCCCGAGACCTGCAGGCTTGTGTGAGCTAGTGCAGAGAGGAACCGAGAGCGCCCCAGCCCGCCACGCGCACAGGACCCGCCACCCGCATCTCGCGCCCGCGGGCCCGCGGGCCCCCACCTCCCTTCGGTGTTGCGACCCCGCGGCCGGGGCCCCCGACCCGCTGCGCCAGTGACCCGCGCAGACCCGCCCCGCTACGAGCCCAGACCTCCCCGCGTCGCGACGCAATCACGGCGTACGGTTGTTCGTCATGCTCAGCCGTTGGAGGCATTTGCTGGTCCCCGGGACTGTGAACAAAACAGCTCAGGGTCCGATGGAAGGGGTCTAGACCTCGGGGGGTCCACGTTGCGAAAGTCACGACAGCGAGGGGCTGGGAATTCACGACGCGCCCGCCTGGGACTCTCCCGCCACCAGCTTGGGGTATGCTTGCGCTCTGCGCCAACGGTTCGTCAAGCATGAAGGTGCGCTAGGCTCGCCGAATATGAAACCAGCCTGCCAACAGGTGCCCAACTGAGATCTCTGATTCCTCGGCGACCCTTGGCACCCGCTGGAGTTTGTGGGTTTCCCGCGGAGCTCTAGCTCTTAAAGCAAGATTTCTTAACGTGTGTGCCCAGTGTATCGGCGCCCCTTGCAGGCTCGTGCTGATTTGGAGAACCTCTGGGATTCTCACCGCTACGACCCGCATGCAATCGACCTTGCCTGCTGGTAGCTTGATGGTCATACCAGGCTCATGCAGGACAATACATGCAATTTGCGGGAGGAAGGCCCACTTTGGGACCAGTATGGGGCTTTGGTTTTCGGGCCCTTCCTCAGTTCCAGGCCATGGATCTGATTCGTGGCCCAGGTACGCCGTGGCCAGAAAGCCACTTCGCTCTGCATATGGCGTATCTATCCGCAGCGCGATCGCTGTATGCGTGTATTGCGATATTCCGGTATTCCATTCGAGCTTGAACATGCCCGCACACCATAGGCGATCCGTTTGCGGGTGGCTCGAGACACAACATTTTGAATCGGAGGCGCAGGGGAGCCTCAGACGCGGTCGGCAGGAGGTGCCAATTGCGAACGAACGTAATCGAACTCACCATGATGGAACAGCCCAGCCATGGCCATGCAGAAAAGCATGAAGTGGTGAGAAACGAGAGGCGCTGTAAAGCCAAGGCGCATCGGCTAAAAAACCCGAGGAACATAAGTTCGACTCGGGTAGTTTGAAGCGCAAGCAGCGAACTGGTGCCAATTAAACGAGACACACATACACACAAGTTTGTTACAATGCTCAAGTATTGTGTGGTATCGGCGCCAACGGCGAGGCCATTCGTAGGTACAGGGTCGTCTTTCCAATTTTGCTTATAATTGGCTTCCGGCTTGGCATCGACTTGCCCTCACTTTGCCTGCATACTCCTGCTGTTGTGAACAAGTGTTTCTGTTCTTTTTGCCTTCGTTGCTCGTCTCTCGTGCTACTCAAGGCCTTTTCTCTCCGCGCTGAAGCCTCGCAGAAACCCGTCAGCGACGAGGATAGATGTAATTGCATAGAGCTAGGGGCAGGTATCGCAGGCGGTTGTGCACTAAGAGCTCTGATGTAGACCTTTCGGGTTAAATTTGAACAGAGATGATTTTAAACGCTGTTCTGGAGGAAAGATCAGGGTGGCCCTTCTTCTGATTATCACCCTCATGCTCCTCCCTCATCCTGTGCCTCCTCCACGTGCAGCTGTGTGGGGTGAGGCAGGTAACTCCTAACGCACCTGTTGGCACCGACGAGGCAGGCGGATAGTGTTCGATATGGAGACGTTCAAGGCAGAGCCTTACGCAAACCCTCTATGGATAGTTCCTGATGTCATCTTCATGCTTCTCCTCCTCAGGATGTTGTCCACTGAGATGAAGGAGCTGGTGCCAGCATGTCTGAATGGTGTGGATGGCTTTATTGACTACATGGGGTTCTGGAATGTGGTTGACTGGGTGTCTATGCTCATGGCCCTTGCAGCTGCCACGATGTGGTTGCTGTTCTGCCTATCTGTATCCGGTGACTTTCAGGACGCAATGACGAAGTTGCCGATCCAGGAGCTGAACGCTCCCATTCTTCAGAACGCTACCTGGTCCTGGGAAGCTGAAGTAGCGGCACATATGCCCGCACACACACACACACACATATTGGCAGGGGTCGTCTGCGCTGGCGGATGGCGAATGGGCCAGCATGCAAGAGAGCACACACACATGGTTGGGCGAAGAGAGCCAAAGCAGGGGACGGATGACGAAGGCGGGATGGAGGGCGGCGGTGAAGGAGCAGGACGGGGATCGAGGATCCGATGTTTGTTTTCAACTTTTGGCCTCCTGGGAATTCCTGCGGAGGGCTCCGGAGTCCTCCCGGGACCTCGGGAGGCTCCTGCACGATGATTTGACCCGCAGGCTTCTACGGAGCTCTGAAGACTTCGGGGGGCGAGGAGGAGGAGGGGGAAGAGGATGAGAGGGGAGGAACATGGGAGAGGGTTGAGACATTTGAGACTTTGCCCAGATATCCGACTATATGACCTGTTCCATGCGCGGCCCCAGGACATCCCAGCCCTCTTCTCGGAGACAGCTTTTCGCCCCGGATCTATGTTTGTTGTCCTTATGGCTTGAACATTGAACCCATAGGCGGAAATCGTGCACGAACTCCCAGATTGAATAGATGATCTCGTATGAGATCTGGCTTCGGGGTTTGTCGAAGCAGCGTTCTCGCATCCTCCGCCACTCCTCGCCAGCAGGGCCTCATCATGGTGGAGCCCCAGAGCCCGAGAGCCCGTGGTACGAAGATGGGGTCCTGAGGGATGGGGCCCACAGGACGAGGTGCCCCAATTGACGTAAGTCTAACCCTGGTTCCCTTCCTGTCCTCAGAGCTCCATCCCTCAGGGCCCCAATCTTTGATTAGACTGGCGACACTCGGGGGAGGGAGGCTATTAGTATGCCCTCGTGAGGAGGTCGAGGGCGGCCAAGAGGGGGGTGATGACTAGGGGGGTGAGGATATCAGGGCTGGGACCATGAGATCATCTTGGACTTCTTGACCCCCTCTTCTTCCTTCAACGCGTCCTCCGCGCCCCCCCCCTCCGCGCACGTATACATCGGGCCACGATTTGCGAGCCCCCCTCTTGGACGCCCCCCGCTTGGACGCCCACGAGAAGGCTCTCGGGGGAGTCTGTGTGGTGTGCCGTCTCAGGCGAAGGCTAAGCGGGGTGAACGAATGCTTTTCTCCTCCCCCTCTTCTCCCTCCTTTCCTTCCTCCTTCTCACATTTCTCCCCTTCTCCATGTCATCCTTTTCACATGCCCCGCTCTGTGGAGCCCCTGCCTGAAACAGCATACTCGAAGTAGGCATGAGGGGAGCAAAGGAGGACACAAACGCCCAACGTCTAGAAAACATCAAGACGCGGGCGTGTGGCCATGTTCCACCCGAGAAGGGCCGTTTCTGGTCCCTGGGATTGTCAAATACCGAAATGGAATAGAACAGTTGTCTCTGGAAAGTGGTCGAGACTTGTTGAGAGCATTTGGACAACGGAGGTCTGGGGAGGGGGAGGAGGAGGAGGAGGATCGAGGATCTAGGCAGTCAGAAGTTGTTGAACCCTCTCGGGCGCCCAGAGGCCCCCAGAGGACTGAAGCTACGGGGGCACGAGCCAGGAGTGAAGACCTGGCTTCCTGGACCCCCGACGTCGTGATGTTTCCGCGACGGGGACCCCTGCAGGTCCGACCCATTCTCCAGGACGACCGGCTATTCAGTACGAGCCGATTCTTGTTTCAACGGCTCTGGGATGCCAAACATGACTGTTAAAGCTTGCCGCTTATTTTTCGCTTCACGACGCAGGGGGTACTGACACCCGGACATACCAAGGATTGGGTCGTCTTTGGCGCCCCCCCCCTCACACCACCCGTGCGCGCCAGACCTCGACCCCTTCCCTTTGGGCCGGTTTCTCGTTCCCGATGTGATTTTCTGACGGTCGGACGGCTTGGCCGAGGACGGTCACCTGAAGGCCGAAGTACAGTCGGGATTGTAGACCGTTTCGTGTTTTCTTCGCGTCTGGAGCACAGGCTGCCCTCGGAGGACACTTGTGCCATCAGTCCCGAGCGTACAGGAGAAGCGCCGGGATTGAACACATCGCGGCGCCACATCGGGGTTGCAGCTCTGGGACCCGCATCCGCTCATCAGGTTCTCTTTGGAAGCTCCTGGGCGGAGGCGTATCGCCTCCGATCAGATATTTGAACGGGTCGCTCAGATATTTGTATGGAGGCGCTGGGGCGAAGGTGGATGCCAAGATTCCAGCTTCGATCGGAGTCTGTCGAGATACAAGAATCTGCATCATGGAAGACTCGTGGAGGTCCGCGCGGGTCTCATCACCAGCCTTCCCAGCAGGGGGCGCATCACCGACCCAAGAAGTCCACGCGGACCTCCGCCCGTTATGTCTCTGCAGTTCCATGGTCCTCTTCAAGCCTGGCTCCGCAGGTGGAGCCCCGAGGAGCTGGAGCTGGTCATTCCCCACGCCGAGCTGTACGCGAACATTCAGACGGTCCACGAGAAGATGGACTTTCGGGGTGCGGGGGGTGCGGGGGGCGGCTGCACTGTCTCCCGCCAGCCCGGCGTTTCCCGCATTCGCCTTAGCATGTCTTTGGGTTACATGCGTGGACGACCTTTCGCAGCCGTGATCTTTGGGGCGCGTCTTCCCGGTGAGACGGGGGTATTGGCAGGGAGGCTAGACCCAAACTCGGAGGCCGCCATTGTCGCATCGCATGCCGCGATCGGGAAGTAGCAAACCCACTGTCACTCTTGCCTATGGCAACTGTTGCATGCATTTGTATGGTTGCATCGGTGTACGCACTCTCATATATATATATATATATATATACCTATACGACCACCCTTCGGGTGATGAGGAGGTTGTGGGGGGGGAGAGGGGGGAACCAACACCTGACTCAATCGATCTCACTATCGCTCTCACTCAACGGGACACCACGGGACACCACGGGACATCTGTCGATCCCACTATCGATCTCACTATCGATTCCATTTTTCGGGACACCACGGGACACCACGGGACACCTCTCGATCTCACTATCGGTCTCACCACCTCGGGACACCACATCGATCTCACTATCGATCTCACTATCGATCTCACTCAACGGGACACCACGGGACACCACGGGACACCTCGCGATCTCATTATCGAATTCATTATCGATTTCATGTTTTGGGGACACCACGGGACACCTCGGGGCACCACATCGATCTCAGTATCGATCTCATTGTCGATCTCACTATCGATTTCACTCAACGGGACACCACGGGACACCTGTCGATTTCACTATCGATCTCACTATCGATCTCACTTTTTGGGACACCATGGGACACCACGGGACAGCTCGAGGCACCACATCGATCTCAGTATCGATCTCACTATCGCTCTCCCTATCGATCTCACTCAACGGGACACCACGGGAAATCGCGGGACACCGCTAGGGCCACCGCCGGATGGACGGACGGACGGGGGAGAATCATTTGCCCTAGCAACGGCGGACACCACCGGACACCACGGAACACCGCTGGACACCGCTAGGACCATCGCCGGACGGACGGACGGGGGAGAATCATTTGTCTTGCATTCGCCCTAGCAACGGCGGACACCACGGGACACGCTAGGGCCACCGCCAGGGCCACCGCCAGGGCTACCGCCAGAGCCACCGCCGGACGGACGGACGGACGTTGGAGAATCATTTATCTTGACTTCGCCCTGGCAACGGCGGGTTCATTCCTCTCGCGCGCCCACGCAGCTTCTCCTCGCCCGCACGCATGACACGAACGAAACGAAACGATTTGCCGGTTGGGGGTCTCCGTTCCACTGCGATCTCACCCCCCAAACTCCGACATACCTATACGACCACCCTTCGGGTGATAAGGAGGTTGTGGGGGTGTAACCCTTCCCAGCACAACACCCCAGCACAACCCCCCAGCACAACCCCCCAGCAAAACCCCCAGCACAACCCCCCAGCACGACCCCCCAGCACGAACTCCCACAGCACAACCCCCCAACACGACCCCCCAGCAGCCCCTTAGCACAACCCCGCCGAAAAACTCCCCGGGACAAAAAAAACCCTTCACGAGCCCCCCAGCACAACCACGCCGCACAACCGCCCAGCACAACCCCCGAGCACAACCCCACCGCACAACCCCCAGGCACAACGCCCCAGCACCCAGCACAATCTCCCAGCACAACCCCCAGCACAACCCCCCAGCACAACCCCCCAGCACAACCTCCCAGCACAACCCCTCGGCACAACCCCCCAGCAACCCCCCCAGCACAACCCCGCCTCACAGCCGCACCCTACAATCCCCCACCAACAGCCCCCATCACAACCCCCGTGCAGAGCCCACAGCACAGCCCCCCAAGCACAACCCCCGAGCACAACCCCCCAGCACAACCTCCCAGCACAACCCCCGGCACAACCCCCCAGCACAACCCCCAAGCACGCCCCCCCCGCACGACTTCCCAACACAACCCCCCAGCACGAGTCCCAAGCACAACCCCCCAGCAACCTTCCCCAGAACAGCCCCCCAGCACAACCCCCCATCACAACCCCGCCGCGCAACCTCCCAGCACAACCGCGCGGCATAACCCCCCAGCACGACCTCTCAGCACAACGCCCTCAGCACGACCCCCCAGCACAATCCCAAGCACAACCCCGAGGCATAACTCCCCCAAACACAAGCCCCGAGCACAATCCCCCAGCACAACCCCTCGGCATAACCTCCCCAGCAAAACCCCCAGCACGACCTTCAGCACAACGCCCCGGCCCAACCCCCGGCGCAACCCCCCAGCAAGCCCCCGCGGCGCAACCCCACGGCTCAGCCCACCAGCGCAACCTCCCAGCACGGTTCCCCAGCAAATACCCCCAGCATGACCCCCCAGCACAACCCCCAGCACAACCCAGCACCATCTGCCAGCACAAACCCCTCCAGCACAACCCCTTAGCACAACTTCCCAGCACTACCGCACGGCATAAATCACCCAGCACAACCTCCCAGCAACCTTCCCCAGAACAACCCCCCAGCACACCCCCCCAGCACAACCCTCCATCACAACCCCCAGCACAACCTCCCAGCACCCCCCCCCCAGCACAACCCCACCGCGCTACCCTCCAGCACAATCTCCCAGCACAACCCCACAGCACAAACCCCGAGCGCGACCCCCCAGCACACCCTCCCAGCACAACCACCCCACACAACCACCAGCACGACCGCACAGCAACCCCCCTCCGGCACAACCCCCCAGCACAACCCCAGCGCGACCCCCAGCACAACCTCCCAGCACAACCCCTCAGCACAACCCCCAGCGCAGCCCCCCCAGCCCCCCCCAGCACAACCCAACCGCATAACCCTCCAGCACAACACTCAGCACAACCCAAACCCCCAGCACAACCCCCAACACAATCCCCCATGCACACACCCCCAGGACAACCACACTGCACAACCCTTCAGCAACGTCCCCACCGCACAATCTCCCCCTGCACAACACCCCAGCAAAACCCCCCAGCACGACCGCCCAGCACAACCCCCAGCACAACTTCCGAGCACAATCTCCCAGCAACCTCCCCCAGCACAACCCCACAGCACAACCTCCCAGCACAACACCACAGCACAACCCCTCAGCACAATCCCTTGGCACAACCTCCCAGCACAATCCCCCAGCACAACCTCCCAGCACAACCGCCCAGCACACCCCTCAGCACAACCGCACGGCATCAACCACCTAGCACAGCCCCCCATCCAGCACGACCTTCCCAGCACAACACCCCAACACAACCTCCAGCACAAGCCCCCAGAACACCCCCCAGCACAAGCCCCCAGAACAACCCCCCAGCACAAACCCCTAGCACAACCCCCAAGCACAACCCCCAAGCACAACCCCCAAGCACAACCCCCCAGCACATCTCCCGAACACGACCCCCCCCCAGCACAACACCCCAGCACGACCCCCCAGCACAATCCCAAGCACACACACACACACCCAGCACAACCCCCCACTGCACGAACCACCAGCACGACCCCCCAGCGCTATCCCCAGCACAACCCCCCAGCACAACAACTCGGCATAACCCCCCTGCACACTCCCCAGCACAACCGTCAGCACAACACCCCAGCACAACCCCCAGCACAACCCGCCAGCAAGCCCCCCCAGCACAACCCCCCAGCACAGCCCCCCAGCACAACACCCACCTGCACAACCCCCAGCACCCCCCCCCAGCACGACCCCCCAGAACAACCCCCCAGAACAACCCCCCAGCACAACCTCCCAGCAACCTTCCCCAGAACAACCCCACCTTACAACCGCCCAGGCACACCCCCACTGCACACCCCCCCCAGCACAGCCACACCGCACACTCCCCCAGCACAACCCCACCGCACAACTCCTCCAACACCCCCCCCCCCCCCAGCACAACCCCCCAGCACCACCCCTCAGCACAACCTCACCGCATAACCCCCCATCACATACCCCCAGCACAACCTCTCAGCACAACCCCTTGCACAAGCCACCAGCACACTCACCCAGCACAAGCCCCCAGCACAAGCCCCCAGCACAACCAGCACAACCCCCCAGCACAACCACACAGCGCGACCCCCCAGCACAATCCCCGAGCACAAGTCCACAGCATAACCCCCCAGCACAATCTCCAGGCACGACCCTCAGCACAACCCCTCAGCAAAACCCCGCAGATCGAACCCCCAGCACAACCCCCCACGACCAGCAGCGTCACCCCCAGCACGACCGCCCAGCACGCCCGCAGTGATTCGTGGCGCGTCGATTTGCTATACGAAATCATGTTTCGTTACATGCCGCGTCGTGGCTTCGGTTCATGCTTTTACAGTTCCTAGTTGTGTTATCTGCCCCGCCTCGGGGCTGCGACATCTACGCGACAACCTACATATTTGACTTTCTTGTGCTTCATAATCCTAGTACCACGAAGGTCTACTACGACGCTCACGCAATCACCGCCTGCACTGTGCTATTCAAGCGGGGGGGATGATTGAGGAAGGGTGCGAAGGACGAGCAGGAACGGGAAGAAGGAAGGACCGGGCTGCGTGCGTCGCCCAGGATACGCTCAAGAGTCAACACGCGATGATAAGGCAAATCCTGTTCTTCTATTCCTTCGTCTTGCTGATGAAGTTTTTCAAGGCCCTCATGGCGAGAATGAGCAGGAGGGAAAAAGTGGAAAAGGGAGGACAAAGGAGGAAAAGGGGGGAAGAGGAGCTGGTGGAAGGAGGAGGGGGAAGTAGGAGGACCTGAATTCATGAAGGGTGCACCTGCGATGCTGAAAGCACTCTCCCGTGCCAGGTCCCGCCTTTCCCTGAAAGGCGAGAGCCCGAGTGGCACGACATTCAAGGGAGATAACAGATTTGAGAAAGAGCCGCCCGCTTTATGTCCAACTACATGACGTTCCTCGGAGTAAGACCACACTTATGCAGGACCTGTGTCACGTGAGAGCCCGGCTTGCAAAAAAGATAGCCCTCCACTGTTTAAGTTGTGGTTGCATTCTTGGTCATGAAACATGAGGACGTGTCAAGCGAGATCCACATTCGGGAAAGGGGTTGCCCTCCATCCGTGTAGCTATCGCAGAGTATTCACAGTGGGTCCTCACCCGTGAAAAGGAACGACAGAGCTGCCTGAGGCAGCTCCCGCCGCCGTGCCAGCCCAGCATTATGCGTGGCGACTGTTCGAGGGGCACGGGAGGCCGTCACGTGTGACACCTCGTACCTCCAGGCTTGGGAGAGCTATGCTGGACGATGAGGACGATGAAGTTGATGACGATGACGAGGCGGAGGAGGAGTTGCAGGAGGACGAGGAGGAGGAGGAGGAAGAGTACGAAGAGGACGGCTGGTGCAATTACCCGAACGGGCACATGACCTCTTCCCGCAACTCTCGCCTGATCTCTTTCTAATTTCGGGACAAGTGCCGCAGGGTGCGCGTGACGCTGCAATACAACTACTGCTCTCAGCCGTCTTGAGCCGTCTCGGGCCGCCAAAGCGTCTTCTAAGGATTCTAAGGCCATGTCGGATCCCATGGAAGGCCTTTTTGAGCCGTCTTGGAACCATGTTGGATGGTTCGTGGGCCATCGTGGGGTCCTCTTGGGCCATCTTGGGATCCTCTTGGGTGCCTCTTGGGCCGTATTGGAGCACTCGTGGGGGCTTCTTGGGTCGTCTTGAGTTGGAGGCAGCGGGTAAAGGCAAGCATGCGGAAATCACGAAACAGATCACGACATATATCAATGGTTTGGGTTTCTTCGGACCCTCTTGGACGCCTTCTTGTGGCCCCCTTGGGGGCAGCATGTGCCGTCGTGAACCTGTAATAGTCTGCTTTGGATTGGGCTGTCTCCGAGGCATCTTTGGACATCTTGGTTGCCTTGCTTGTCTGCTTGCACCGTTTAGGAAACGCGGACGTATAGTTTGTGACACGAGACCGCGGCGTAGGGAACGCGGATCCTTCGTTTTTGGCCAGGGACCGTGGCCTTTGAGTATGGGGTGATGCACGCACCTGCCTGCGACTAGGGGAGGAGGGTCCTCATTAGAATACAAAACCTAGCCAGGCCGCATTTGGCATTCTACCACGTCTTCGCGCCAGGGGGCACGTTGGCGGACCCTCCATCCTGCCAGTTGTTGGAAACCTTGAAGACGAATGTGCGCGGCGCTAAATTCAAAGAAACACTTTGATAGCGACTCGCACTCCGCCCTCGCAGTTGCTGAGGCAGTTGGAGACGAATTTGCGTGGCGTTGAAGCGACGGCAACATGTTGAAAGCGACCCGCGATCCGTTGTTTGTGTGTGTGTGTGCGCGCGTTTTTTTGAAGAATGCAGAGAAAGGGAAACCCTTGCATCGGTTGTGCGCGGAGTCTTGATGATAGCCTCATGTTGAAGGTCTTCCCTCCGTGTAGCTATGCATTGGAAACTACGAGATCGGATGCCGCTGATCATGCGGAAGGCTCAGGCGAAGCGCAGTCCCGCTGGACCGAGACGTCTGGTGGCGCAACGGCGAACGAAGACGGATGGTGGAGGAGGAGCATTATTATCCCTCCTCCTCTTCCCCTTTCTCCTTCCCTCATTGTCCTCCCCCTTTCGCCACGTCTCTCGTTCATACTCCACTCCTCCTCCCCCTCTTCATCGAGCGGGGGCACGCGCGGGGACGGAGCGGGGAGGGAGGAGGGACCCCTCAGGCCTTCAGGGCGAACCCCCGCCTGAACATCGTCATTCAGACGATCACCAGTGCATTCATCGATCTGATACACTTCTTCTTGGTCTTCTCTCTGATCTTCTTCGTTTTCTCTGGGTCCGCGCACATCATATTCGGGGCCAGCATGCAGCAGTTCAGCTCCCAGGGGAAGTCGGCCATGATGTGTTTTCGCATCCTCATGGGCGATTTCGATGTTGAAGAGATGGTGATAGTAGGAGGGTTTTTTGCATATTTCTGGTTCTTGTCGTTCGAGTTGCTGGTGTTCCTGATCCTGTTGAACTTGCTGTTGGCCATCATCGTCGATTCGTACGCCGCCGCCAAAGCCAAGTACGTGGACCCCATCACGATCTGGGGCCAGGTCAACAAGGCTCGCAAGACGCTGCGCGAGACGCGCGGCCACTTGGACCAGTGGTATCTGATCTGCGAGTTCGAGGACGACGAGTACCCTGCTCACCCGCAGCCGAGAGTGACGTCCAAGTCGTTACGAAAGGCTTTTGCGAGGGAGAAGATGACCAAGAACAACGCCGACTACTGCGTCCGGAAGGCGCTCGAGTACCAGAAGGAGAAGGAGGGCGAGTTGGATCTCACGATCACGGACGCCATCCGGGAGATCAGCAAGATCGGCGTGCAGACCCTCAAGATCGCGGACCAGACGGAGTCGACACTGGACATGCTGAAGGAGGACCGCAGGAGGCCCCAGGAAGCACGCCTCAAGGCGATATGGGAGGGCGAGGACCTCGAGAAGGCCCGAGACGGGTAAGACAATTGTGATCGAGTCAAGCCTTGCTGTCAAAATCCGGACCCACAAGCTTCATAAGATAGTGCCATATGCGCAACACAACGGGGGCCAACACAGTTTGTGCAATACGCGTCGTTTCTGCTTCTCCTGGCCCTCCCAATGCGACGCAGGCGAACAAGGCGATGCCTGGCCAGAGAACGTCATTGCCGCCGGGGCCGACTGGGCATCTGCCTCCCCTTTCTCCGCCATGCCCCCCCCCGCCTCCTCCTCCCCTCCCTCGCCCTCCCTCGCCATCAACCTTCGGAGGGCGCCAACTCTACACCTACACCGATCCTGGCTCGGCCGATCCTGGCCGAGGGCCAGTCTTCCCGGCCACGCCAGGAGGACGTCCACACCGACCTTGGGCGCAGGAAGCGCTGGGCGAGGATCGGTTAGTTTTACATTGTAGTCGGCATCCGTCTACTCTTCCCTCTGCGAACCTGCTCCCTCCCTGCGCCTCCCTCCTCCCTGTCCTCTTCCTTTTCCGTCCTGCTCCATCCCTCTTCCTTATGAATAGCTCAAGCTTGTCGCACCACAGGTCGGGTCCGTAGGCCATCCCGAGCGCTTGGTTTTTAGAATTCGCCTTAACGGGTGACCTGGAAGCTTCTAATGTCCAACAGCTACACGGATGTAGGCCAGCACTTTTTTCTTCAAAGTTGGTCCACCTCCCCAGTGTTGCGCACACTCGTCTCAATCATGCTAGCCAGGTTAAACCGCAGAAATTGGGTTATCCCATTACGGGGTAGAACTATAAGATGTGCAAGATATGATGTGGGAGATTTGCGGTGCAAGCTCTGTGGTGCAAGCTATTCGGTGCAAACCAAGTGGTATAATGGTATAATATATGTTGTGTAAACTATGTGGATTTACCCGCATGGAATGAGATATATGGGTGAGATAGGGTGTGCAAGATATGTGGCGTGAGCTATGTTGTGCAAGTTATGTGGTTTGAGCTGTCTGGTGCGTTAGCCTAGCTCTGAGTCGGTCAAGAGATTCACGGCGTGTGCGCATTGGGGTGGCGCAGCATTTGCCCGACGAACGTGGCTGCGTGCCAGCTATCGCACCTCATTTGCTACGCAAGCAAATCCTCAGCACGGTGCGAGTGTCGAGGTGGTCGAAGGGGAGCAGCGGCTGTTCCCCTTCGACCACCTCAAAATGGATACTGGCAAAACACACTGGCACACATCAAAATCGACTACCTTACCCCTTCCAGCCAACCTTCTACAAAATGGATACGGGCACCCACTCACGGGGACATCAGAGTGCCGTCTTCAATCGCAAGATCTTGATAAAGGGGCCTGCGCCCGAAGTCGCCCCCCCCCCCCCTCACGAGGACTACCCACCTAACGTAAACCAGACATCGGTGACACCGAGCCTGGCCCGCGCGGAATGGGCGTGAGACCTGCATTCTGGCGACACGCTTGTCTCGGAATGATGCTCCAGCATGCGCGTGGGCAACGTCTTTGATTAAGCATTATGTTGCCGCCTAGGCGCCAGCGACATCCTTCATTGAACGTGCTGTTCTCGCCTGCGCGTGGGCCACATCTCTGAATGAACATGCGCGGCCAATTGTCTGATTGAAAATGGTGCCGCCGCCTACGCGCCAGCGACATTCTTCATTGAGCGTGGTGTTCTCGCCTCGGCGCAGGCCAGATCTTTGATGAAAAATGTGGCTGTCGCCGAGTCGCTGGCGACATCCTTCATTCAGCATGTCGTTCTCGCCTTGGCGAGGGCCACATGTCTGGTTGAACATGTTATTGTTGCCTCGGCGCCGACGACATCCTTCATTGAGCATGTCGTTTTCGCTGTGGCGCCTGTCGCATGTCTGTTGGAACATTCTGCTGTCACCCAGGCGCCAGCCGCATCTTTCATTGAGCATTTCGTTCTCGCTGTGGCGCCAGTCGCATGTCTGATGAACAATGCCGCTTTCGCCTAAGCGCCACCCGCATCTTTCATTGAGCATGTCGTTCTCGCTGCGACACCAGCCTCATCTGATTTAAAATGTTGCTTTCACTTAGGCGCCAGCCGCGTGCATGATTGCGATACTTGTTTTCGCCTCAGCGTGGGCCGCACTCTCGACTTGGAATGCTGCGTTCGCCTACGTCCTGGGCGGCGGTCGCGCGCATGATTGCGGTAATTGTTCTCGCCTCAGCGCGAGCTGCGCTCTCGATTCGGAATGTTGTTCTCGCTTGGCGCCAGCCAAGCATAGATTTGCGAGTGATGTGTTGCCGCTTCGGCGCCGGCCGCGCCCTTGATTGCGAATGCCCTTCTCGCCTTGATAACCGACTGTGCCATCGATGAGGCGCCTGCCACATCTTGATTGCTAACGCCATTCGCGTCGCAGGGGAAGACGCAGCCTCGCAAGCTCGTGGGCTGCGCAAGCTTCCAGATGTCGGCCCCATCTGGCCAGGCACCAAGGTGCCGCTTGGATTACTTTGCGTTGTGCTACTAGTTACCATAGTGCTGGTCACATTGGTGTTGCTGGCGCCGCTAGCACTGCACTTGTGCTGGTGCCCGTAGTGTTGTTGTTTCCTGTCGGGCTGGTCGCAGTGGTGCTGCTGATGGCGCCAGTAGTGCTACTCGTTGTGCTGCGTCTTCGCCTTCGTGCTGGTCGCACTGGTTCTGCTGCTTCGTGGAAGGCTGCTGTCTCTGGCGATGCTCGTCGCACGAGTACTGCTCGTTGCGCTTGGGCTGGTGAACGAAGTGTTGCCGTTCCCCGCCGGGCTGGTCACAGTGGCGCTGCTGGTGGCGATTGTTGTACTGCGCGTAGGGCTGCTGCTTCCCGTCCTGCTGGTCACACTGGCGCTGCTGGTGGCGTTCGTGCTGTTGCGCTGGGTGCAGCTGGTTCCTGTCATGCTGGTCACAGTGGTCTTGCTTTTTGCGCGTGTGCTGTCGGTTACCGTTGTGCTGGTCACACTGGTGTTGCTGGTTGCGCTAGTGCTGGGGCGCGTGGTTCTGCTGCTTGCTGTCGTGTTGGTCGCACTGGTGGTGCTGGTGGCGCTAGTGGTGCTGCGCGTGGCACTGCTGCTTGCCGTCGTGTTCGTCACAGCGCTACATATTGTGGCGCTGGTGTTGCTGTGCTTGGTGATGCTGCTTGCTGTCGTTATGGCCACAGGTGCCGCCAGAGGCACTAGTTGCGCTCGCGCTGCTGCTGGTGGTGCTGCTGGTTCCTGTCGGGCTGGTCGTTGGTGCTGCTAGTCTTTCTCGTGCTAGTGACAGAGGCACTGCTGGTGGCGCTGGTGCTGCTGCGAGTGGTGCTGATGTTTCTTGTCGTGCTGGTCACAGTGGAATGTGCTCGTTGCGCTCGCTCTTTCCCTGCTGCACGCCCGACTCGTGGCGGCCCGCAGCCGCAGCGGGCAATGGCGACGCCGGCAGCGCGGCAGCCGCTGGAGTCCATGGGCGACGACGGCGGGAGGGCGCTGCCCAGGGGCCGCTGCTGGCGAGGTGAAGCGCCGTTGCTGGCCGGGCAGGGCGCTGGTGCTGGGCGCTGGATCTGCTGGCTGGGACGGGCAGCAGCAGCAGGCGGCAGGCGCTGACGCAGGGCCCACGATGAGCCATTACCCCGTCCTCGTGCTCACCGTGGCGGTCCTGGGTAATGCTGCAACTATGGCCCCTTGCTGGCGCAACCCTTCCCCTTGGGAGCAACCCTTCCCCTGTGCTGTCTGCGCGGAGCCCGGGTCCCTGCCGGTCTTGAGTCGGGCCTGTCCCTCTACTGGTTTGGGCAGATCAGAAACTGCTTCCAGGGCGGGGCTCGCACCTCACAGCCAAGCTTCGCTCGAACGGACTGCGCATCGTTGTCTGGGGCGCCCCCCAGAGTCCAGGACAAAACCGAACGATCCGGGCCGGCACGCTTTGCATTGGGGCACGGGAGCGCTTCCCACCTCGCCGGCCTCGCCGGGCGGGGGGGTGGGGGTGTTCGCGCAATTCAGCGCAACAAATCGCCTGGCGCTGCTGGTTCCCATCGTGCTCGTTCTGGTGGAAGTGCTGGTGGTGCTGGTGCTGCCTTGCGTGGCGCAGCTGCCTCCCGTCGTCCTTGTCGCAGTGGTGACGCTGGTTGCGCTCGTGCTGCTGCGCTTGGCGCCACTTCTCGTCGTCGTGCTCGTTGCAGTGGCGGTGCTGGCGGCGTTCATGCTGCGACGTGTGTTGTTGCTGCTTTTCGTCACGCTCGTCATCCTGGAGCTGCTCGGGTCGCTTGTACTGCTATGCGTGGTTGTGCTGCTTGCTACCGTGCGGGCCGTAGAGCTAATATTGGCGCCGCTTTTGCCACGGCTGCTCTCGGCAATGCTGGTGGCGGCGCCGATGCTGCTGTAGTGCTCGTCGCGGTAGTTCTGCGTGGTCACAGTGGAACTGCTCGCTGCGCTCGTGTTGCTGACCGACGCGTCGCGGGTCGTCGTGCGCATCTCCGCCAGGCCGCGTGAACTGCAGTGCGAGGGCAGCTGGATCCTGTGGGACAGGCTGTGGGCTGTGCCCTGGGTCGCCCTCGGTGCCCAGCGCAAAATCTAACGATTTGGGCCGTGGCGCTTTGCGCTGGAGCACGGGAGCAACTCCCCCCCGCCGGCCTCGCCGGCGGGGAGAGGGGGGCGCTCGCGTAGTCCAGCGCGAGTCGCCTGGCATTGCTGGTTCCCGTCGTGCCCGTTCCAGTGGAACTCCTGCTGGCGCTGGTGTTGCTTGCGCGTTCGCTGCTGCTGGCTGAACAGGGTGCCGGTGCTAGGCGTTGGAGCTGCTGCCCAGGCTGAGCGGCAGCAGGCGGCGGGCGTTGACGGCGGGCCCACGACGAGTCGCTACCCCGCCCTCGCGCTCGCCCTGGCGCTCCTGGTTAGCGCTGCTACTGTAGGCCCCGGCTGGCGCAAACAGTTCCCTGGGAGCGACCGCCGTTCGGGCTTGGGGCGAGCAGCTGTTGTTCCCGTGGTGGGGTTTGCAAGAACTTCGCGCGGACGGACGGCGCATTTCTCTTCTGAGGCCCCCCGGTCCCCAGCGCAAGATTAAACGATTTGGGCCATGACGCTTTGCGCTGAAGTGAACGCCTCCCCCACCGCTGGTCTGGCCTTCGGGGGTGTGGGGGCGCTCGCGCGGCCCAGCGCGAGTCGCCAGGCGCTGCTGGTTTCTGTCGTGCTCGTTCTAGTGGAAGTGCTAGCTGCTGGTGGCGTTTGCATTGCTGCGCGGTATGTTGCTGTCTGTCGTCGTGCTGATTACAGTGGTGCTGTTGTTGGTCGTGCTTGTATTGGCGCGCGTGTCGTGCTGCTGGCTCCTGTCGTGTGCGTCACGGCGGTGCTGTTCCTTGCGCGTGTGCTGGTGCGTGTCGTGTTGCTGGTTCCTGTGGTGCTGGTCACACTGGTGCTGCTGGTTGCGTTTGAGTTGCTTCGCGTGGCGTTGTTGCTCCCAGCCGTGCTCGTCACAGTGGTGCTGCTGGTGACGCTGGTGCTGCTGCGTGTGGTGTTGCTGCTGGATGTCAAGGTGATCACACTGTTGCTGCTGTGGCGTTTGTGCTGTGTCGCGTGGTGCTGCTGCTCAATTTCCGTCGTGGTCGTCATACTGGAGCTGCGAGCGTCGCTGGTGCTGGTGCGCGTGGTTGGCGGTGCTGTTTGCAGTCGTGCCAGTCGGGGATGTATTGCTGGAGTCGCTTGTCTATTTTTGTTGGTGTTGGCGTTGGTGTTTTTGCTGCTGCGCATGATGCTGCTGTTTCTGGAGCTGCTCGTCTCAGCGGTGCTGCTGGTTGCGTTAGAGTCAGCGTGCGTGTGCACTGGGACACTTCGCCCATGATTGCGACGGATGTTCTCGCTTCACTAGTGGCCACATCCACTAATCGACTCCGTGTTGGCCTTAATCCAGGTCGCCATGGTTGAACATGTTGCTTTCGCTGCAGCGCAGGCCGCGCGCATGATTGCGATAATTGTTCTCGCCTCAACGTGGGCCGCACTCTCGACTCGGAATGCTGCTTTCGCCTAGGTCTTGGGCGGCGGCCGCGCGCATGACTGCGGTAATTGTTCTCGCCTCAGCGCGGGCTGCGCTCTCGATTCGGAATGCTGTTCTCGCTTGGCGCCAGCCAAACATGGATTTGCGAATGGTGTGTTGCCGCTTCGGCGCCGGCCGCCCTTGATTGCGAATGTCCTTCTCGCCTTGATAATTGGTTGTGCCATCGCTGGGGCGCCTGCCACATCTTGATTGCGAACGCCATTCGCGTCGCAGGGGAAGACGCAGCCTCGCAAGCTCGTGGTCTGCGCAAGCTTCCAGATGTCGGCCCCATCTGGCCAGTCTGGTGCCAAGGTGCCGCTTGGATTACTTTGCGTTGTGCTACTGGTTACCATAGTGCTGGTCACATTGGTGCTGCTGTTGCCGCTAGTAGCGCTGCGCATGATGCTGCTGATTTCCGTCGTGCTGGTCACAGTGGTGCAGCTTCCAGCGATGCTCCTCACAGTGGTACTCCTCGCTGCACTTGTGCTGGTGCGCGTAGTGCTGTTGTTTCCCTTCGGGCCAGTCGCAGTGGTGCTGCTGATGGCGCCGGTAGTGCTACTCGTTGTGTTGCGTCTTCCCTTCGTGCTGGTCGCAGTGGTGCTGTTGCTTCGTGGACGGCTGCTGTTCCTGGTGGCGCTCGTCATAATAGTACTGCTCGTTGCGCTTGGGCTTGTGAACGTAGTGTTGCTGTTTCCCGCCGTGCTGGTCACAGTGGTGCTGCTGGTAGCGGTTGTTGTGCTGCGAGTAGTGCTGCTGCTTCCCGTCCTGCTGGTCAGGTGACGCTGCTGGTGGCGTTCGCGCTGCTGCGCTGGGTGCAGCTGGTTCCCGTCGTGCTGGTCGCAGTGGTACTGCTTGTTGCGCGTGTGCTGTCGGTTACCGTTGTGCTGGTCACACTGTTGTTGTTTGTTGCGCCAGTGCTGGGGCGCGTGGCTCTGCTGCTTGCTGTCGTGTTGGTCGCGCTGGTGTTGCTGGTGGCGCTAGCGGTGCTGCGCGTGGCACTGCTGCTTGCCGTCGTGTTCGTCACAACGCTACATATTGTGGCGTTGGTGTTGCTGTGCGTGGTGATGCTGCTTGCTGTCGTTCTGTCCACAGAGGTGCCACCAGTGGCGCCAGGGTTGGTCGCATTATTGCAGTGCTGCTGGTTGCGCTCGCGCTACTGCTCGTGGTGCTGCTGGTTCCTGTCGGGCTGGTCGCACTGCTGGTGCTGCTGGTCTTTCTCGTGCTACTGACAGGTACTGCTAGTGGCGCTGATATTTCTTGTCGTGCTGGTCACAGTGAACTGTGCTCGTTGCGCGCGAATTCTCCTGCTGCGCGCCCGACCCGTGGCGGCTCGCAGCCGCAGCGGGCAATGGCGACGCCGGCAGCGCGGCAGCCGCTGGACGCCCTGGACGACGACGGCGGGAGGACGTTGCCCAGGGGTCGCTGCTGGCCAGGTGAAGCGCCGTTGCTGACCGGGCAGGGTGCTGGTGCTGGGCGCTGGATCTGCTCGGGCAGGGTGCTGGTGCTGGACGCTGGATCTGCTGGCTGGGACGGGCAGCAGCTGGCGGCGGGCGCTGACGGAGGGCCCGCGACGAGCCATTACCCCGTCCTCGCGCTCGCCGTGGTGGTCCTGGGTAACTAACGCTGCAATTATAGGCCCCGGCTGGCGCAACCCTTCCCCTTGGAGCGACCGCCAATCGGGTTTGGGCAGATCAGCAGTTGCTCACAGGGCGGGGCTCGCACCTCCTAGCCAAGCTTCGCTCGGACGGGCTGCGTATCTTTGTCTGGGGCGCCCCCCAGTGTCCAGGGCAAAACCGAACGATCCGGGCCGGCACTCTTTGCGCTGGGGCACGGGAGCGTTTCCCACCTCGCCTGCCTCGCCGGCGGGAGGGTGCTGGTGTTCACGCAGTCCAACGCGATTCGCCTGGTGCTGCTGGTTCCCATCGTGCTCGTTCTGGTGGAAGTGCTGGTGGTGCTGGTGCTGCCTTGCGTGGCGCAGCTGCCTCCCGTCGTGATTGTCGTAGTGGTGACGCTGGTTGCGCTCGTGCTGCTGCGCTTGGCGCCGCTTCTCGTCGTCGTGCTCGTTGCTGTGGTGGTGCTGGTGGCGTTGATGTCGCGCTCGTCATACTGGAGCTGTTCGGGTCGCTCGTACTGCTGTGCGTGGTTGTGCTGCTTGCTGCCGTGCGGGCCTAGAGCTACTACTGGCGTCGATTTGCCACTGCTGCTCTCGGCAATGCTGGTGGCGGCGCTGATGCTGCTGTAGCGTTCGTCGCGGTAGTTCTGCTGGTTGAGCTGGTGCGGGTCAAGGTGGTGTTGCTGGTTGCTGGTGCTTTTGCGTGTCGTGCTGCTGCTTCTCGCGGTGCTCGTTACAGTGGTGCTGCTGGTGGCTCCATTGCTGGTGACGCTGGTGTTGCTTGCGCGTAATCCAGCGCGAGTCGCCTGGCGTTGGTGGTTCCCGTTGTGCTCGTTTTAGTTGAACTCCTGCTGGCGCTGGTGTTGCTTGCGCGTTCGCTGCTGCTGGCTGAACAGGGTGCCGGTGCTAGGCGTTGGAGCTGCTGCCCAGGCTGAGCGGCAGCAAGCGGCGGGCGTTGACGGCGGGCCCACGACGAGTCACTACCCCGCCCTCGCGCTCGCCCTGGCGCTCCTGGTTAGCGCTGCTACTGTAGGCCCCGGCTGGCACAACTCGTTCCCTGGGAGCGACCGCCGTTCGGGCTTGGGGCGAGCAGCTGTTGTTCCCGTGCTGGGGTTCGCAAGAAATTCGCGCGGACGGACTGCGCAGTTTTAATTTGGGGCGCCCCGGTCCCCAGCGCAAAATGAAACGATTTGGCCATGACGCTTTGCGCTGGAGTGAACGCCTCCTCCCCCGCTGGTCTGGCGGCCTGCAGTGGTGTGGGGGCGCTCGCGCGGTCCAGCGCGAGTCGCCAGGCGCTGCTGGTTCCGGTCGTGCTCGTTCTAGTGGATTTGCTAGTGGCGTTTGCATTGTTGCGCGTTGTGTTGCTGCTTGTCGTCGTGCTGATTACAGTGGTGCTGTTGCTGCTGGTGACGCTGCTGCTGCTGCGTTTGGTGTTGCTGCTGGCTGTCAAAATGATGACGCTGTTGCTGCTGGTGGCGCTTGTGCTGTGTCGCGTGGTGCTGCTGGTCCATTCCCATCGTGGTCGTCATGCTGGAGCTGCTAGTGTCGCTGTTGCTGGTGCGCGTGGTGGTGATGCTGTTTGTTGTCGTGCTCGTCGGAGAGGTACTGCTGAAGTTGTTTGTGTGGCTTGCACTACACTCATAACTTCTAGTAACAAACACCCACCCCGCCAAGCTGGGTCTCAAGATTTCTTCAATTGTAATACCACATTCCAAAAAACTGGCCCAGTTTCTTGACCTCTGGATCCTTGCCCGGATCTTGCGCCAGATTTTCTTCCAAAGCGTCCTCCAGATCTTCGCCCAGGTGTTCCTCCAGATCCTCTTCCAAATCTCCCCCCGATCGTCCACCGAATTTCCTCCACATTTTTGCCAAGGTCCCCACCAGATCTTCGCCCAGATCTTCCTCCAGATCTTCCCATGATCTTCATCCAGGTGTTCCTCCAGATCTCCCCCCAGATCTTTCTCAGATATCTCGCCAGCTCGTCCTCCAGATCTTCAGCTAGATCTCTCGCCAGATCTTCGCCCAGATCTTCCTCCGGATCTACCGCCAGATCTCCGTTTAGATTTTCCACAAGACCACCGCCGGATCTTCTCCCAGATCGTCCTCCAGATCTTACCCAGATATCTCGCTGGATCTCCCTAACAAGCTTCCCCGAGATCTCCCCCGACATCTTCGCCTGGAGCTTTCTCCAGATATTCCTCTGGGTCTTCCTCCGAATATCCCGCAAATCTTGCACCAAATCTTCCTCCAGATCGTCGCCCAGAACGCCGCCCAGATCTTCGCCCAGATCTTCCTCTATATCTCAAGGCTGGAGCTGAACAGCGTTGAGTTCCTTTTGTTTTCTGGATGGTTTCGTTTTCTTGTTGCTTTTCGATCTAAGCGCGTTCGGGAACACGTTGCGCCCGTAGCCTAAACGCCCGTCGCGTGCCCATCCGTTTTGTCAATTTGGCCGCTGTTTTGTTGGACATGTTGTTTCTGGCGCGGGCATGCGCCGCACGTTTGTTTTGCGCTTTTGGTTTCGCGCGCGAGCGAGGTGCGCATGTTCTGTTTTTGGCACCCGTTTTCTTCGCGCAACTTCGTTGCACCTCGCGCGACGCGTATCATTCGTTTTCGTTGTCAAATATGTTGTTCAATGTTCAGCGTTCGTTCACCCAGGTCTTCCCCTAGATCTTCCAGTTCACGGTTGTCGGCATGCCTCCTCCTCCAGTTTCGTCGCGCATTTTATGTTGTCGGTGACGTCGTTCCTCCGGATATCCCTTTGATTTTTCCCCCAGGGTTCAAACAGCTAGGCCTGCATGCCCAGCATCTGCTTCGAGGATCCAGTCACCAAGCATGTCTTTAATCATTGGTTTGGTTCATTCCATAAGGTCGTCGCACGGGACCTACTCAAAGACCTATGTTTAAAACGGCTTCAGGTTTTCCCCAGCAGTCTCCCCAAGTAATCCTTCAGATCGTCCTCCACCCCCTTCCCCCCATTCAGATGTGTCATACGATCTCCCCCAGATATTCCTCCAGACCTTCCTCCATATCTTACCCCGTATCTTCCCCCCCAGATCTTTCCCCAGATCACCCTCGGATCTCGCCCCAGATCTCCCCCCAGACCTCCCCCCAGAGCTTCCCTCATATCTCACCCCAGATCTTCCCCCATAGTTCTTCCAGATCATTTCCCAGATCTTCTTCCAGATCTTCCCCAAAATCTTCCTCCATATCTCCCTCCAGATCTTCTCCGGGATCTTCACCCAGATCTTCCCCCAGATTTTCCTCGAGAGCGTCCCCTGGATCTTCCTCCAGATCATTGATTGCTAGGATCCCCCCTCTCGGATCGTCCCCCAGATCTTCTCCCAGGTGTCCCCTCAGATCTTCTCCCAGATCTTCCCCCATGATTTCCCCCTGATCTTCCCCCAGATCTGTCTCCAGATCTTCCCCCAGAGTTCCCCCCCGGTCTTCTCCTGGATCTTTCGTCAAGTATTCCCGCTGAATTTTCCCAAGCCGTCCTCCAGATTTTCTTCCAGATGTTTCCCCAGAGCTTCCCCCAGAGCATTCCAATCTTCCCCCATATCTCCCCCCAGATCTTCCCCCAGATTTCACCCCAGGTCTTCCCACAGAGCTCCCCCCAGATATTCCTCCAGAGCTTCCTTCAGATCTTCTACTAGATCTTCACCCGAGATCTTCCCCCGTACGTTCCCCCAGATCTTTCCCCAGATCATCCCCCAGATCTTCCTTCATATCTTACCCCAGATTTTCTCCCAGATCTTCCTCCAGAGCTTCCCCTAATATTTCCCAGATCCCCCCCCCCAGATATTCCTCCAGAGCTTCCTTCAGATCTTCTTCTGGATCTTCACCCCGAGATCTTCCCCCGTACGTTCCCCCAGATCATCCCCCAGATCTACCCTCATATCTTACCCCAGATTGTTTCCCATATCTTCCTCCCCCCAGATATTCCTCCAGAGCTTCCTTCAAATCTTCTTCTGGATCTTCACCCGGAGATCTTCCCCCGTATGTTCCCCCAGATCTTCCCCCAGATCATCCCCCAGATCTTCCCTCTTAGCCTACCCCAGATCTTCCTTTAGATCTTTCCTCAGATCGCCTCCAGATCTTCCCCCAGATCTCGCAATAGATCTTCCCGCAGATATTCCCCAGATGTTCTCCCAGGTCGTCCTCCAGATGTTGCTCCAGACTGCTTCGGGACCCTCGTCCAATCTTCCTCCCGTCTTCCCCCTGATCGTTCCCCAGATATGCCTCCAGATCTTCCTCCAGATTTTCTTCCAGATCTTTTCCCAGATCTTCAGATTTCCCCCTGATCTTCCTCCAGATCTTCCTTCTGATCTCACTCTCGATCGTTCCGCGGATCTTCCCCCAGATCTTCCTCCAGATCTGTTTCCGTACCTTCTCCAGATACTCCACCATAGTTATGTTTCTCCAGATATTCCTCCAGATCTTCTTCTAGATTTTCTGTTTTCTTTCCCTAGTGCAGTCTCCAGATGTCTCCCCAGATCTTCCCGCAGACCTTCCTCAGATCCTCTTCCGGATCTTTCTGCAGACCTTGCTCTGGATCGGTCCGCAAATCTTTCCCCGGATGTTCCTCTAGGTCTGCTTCTGGATCTTCCTCCAGATATTCCCGCGGATTGTTTCCAAACACCCCCCGATCTTTTTCTGGCTGTTCCCCTGGATCCTCCCCTAGATCTCGCTCTGGATCTTCCCGCTGATCATCCAAAGCTTCCTCCTGATCTGCCGCCGGACCTTCCTCCAGGTCTTCCCCAGATCTCCCTCCAGATCTTCATCCAGATTTTCCTCGGGATTTCCCTTTGTATCTTCACCCAGATCTTCCTCCGGATTTGTCTCTAGATCTCCCCCCAGATATTCTTGCAGATCATCCTCCAGATCTCGGAATGGATTTTTCAGATTTTTCTACAGACTTTCCGTCGGATCTTCCTGCAGATCTTCCACTTGATCTTTTTCGAGATCTTTCTCCAGGTCTTCGTCCAGATTTTCCTCCGGATCTTCTCCCAGTTCTTCCTCCAGATGTTCTACAAAGTTTTTCCCCACATTTTCTCTAGATTTTCTTCCAGGTCGCCCCCAGATCTTCCTCCGGATCTCGCTTCTGGTCTTCTCGCAAGTCTTCCCCAGATGTTCTCCCAGGTCGACCTCCAGATCTTCTTCGGGATTTGCCTCCAAATCTTCCTCCCGTCTTCCCCGTCTTCCCCTAGGTCGTTCCACAGGTATGCCTCCATATTTCCCTCCACATGTTCCTTCCGATCATCCTCCAGGTCCCCCCCCGGTTCCTCGCCCGCATTCTCCATCAGACCCCCCCCAGATATTTTCCCAGATCTCCCGCCAAATCATCTTCAAGATATTCTTCCAGATATTTTCGATGATCTTCCCCAAGATCTTCCCCCAGAACTTCCTCCAGATCTTCTTCCAGGTCTTCCCCCCAGATCTTGCACTGGATCTTCCCGCAGATCTTTCTCTGGAGTTCACTCCAGATCCTGTCCCAGATCTTCTTCGTAGCTTTTTCCTGCGGATCTGGCCCCCGGTCTCCCTCCAGATCTTCCTCCAGATTTCCTCTGGACCACGCCCCCAGATCTTCCTCCAGATCGTCACCCGGATCTCCCCCCAGATTTTTCCCCAGATCTCTCTCCAGATCGTTCCCCTAATCTTCCCCCAGATCTCGCGCTGGATGCTCCCGCCGATCTTGCCCCATATCTTCCCCCAGATATGCCTCCGGATCTGATCTCAGTCCTTCAGCACGCCCGGCACCGCCGCCCCGCTAGAGCAACCCCCGACACCGCGATCCATCGGCACAGTTACCAGCGCAATTTTTTTCGCAACCACCAAGACGGGCGCCGCGCTGCGTTAAGAAAATGTGTTTCCAAAGCTGGCTCTCGCAAGAGGTTAAGAAATTCAGCGAAGCTGGGCTTCGATTTCTTCTTGAACAATCGTAGAAGTTTGGAGTGTACCTTACTTGCTGTTGTCGGCGTTGGTGTTGTTGCTGCTGCGCATGGTGCTGCTGTTTCTGGTGCTGCTCGTCTCAGTGGTGCTGCTGGTTGCGTTAGAGCCAGCGTGCGCGTGCAATGGGAAACTTCGCCCATGATTGCGACGGATGTTCTCGCCTCACCAGTGGCCACATCCACTAAATCGACTCCGTGTTGGCCTTAATCCTGGTCGCATCCATGGTTGGGGGTTGGGGAAGTTGCTTTCCCCGCAGCGCAGGCCACATCCATGATTGCGAGTTTTGTTTCCGCATCTTCGCCGGCCACGTAAATGATTGCGAACGATGCTCTCGCTCCAGTGCCGGCCACATCCGTTTTTGCGAACGTCGTTCTCGTTTCAGCGCCAGCGACATCCACGACTACGACGGCTGCTGTCGCCTCAGCGCCAGCCATATCCATGATTACGAACGTTGCTCTCGCCTCAACGCTGGCCACGTCCATGATTGCGAACGTTGCTGTCGCCTTGGCACCAGCAACATCAACGATTGCGAATATTGCTCTCGCCTCAGCGCCTGCCACACCCACGATTGCGAAAGTTACTTTCGCCTTAGCGTCGACCACGTCCATGATTGAGAATTTTACTCTCGCCACAGCGCCGGCAACATTTATGATTGCGAGCTCTCGCGTCAGCACCGGTCAAATTATTCATTGGAAACGAAGAAGGAGTTGTGATACAGTTGGCACTTTTGCAATGCTTGTTGCTGTGTCGCCCCATTATGGTGCATCATTTGCTACGGCGCGCGCGCGTGAGACACTGGTGTCGCCGAGCCGTTGGTCACGTTAGCTTTACTGGGTCAGGTTAGCTTTGGCGCTCGACAGGGCCTGGATCAGGTTAAGTTAGGGATTTACCACGTTAGGGGGGGGCTTGCATTAACGCCGACCTATTGCAGCGGCAACACAAATCTTCGCTGCACTCGTTTTTAGGCATTATTGCATCCGCAACTGTAGGGGAGTGGAAGTAGGGGGAAAAAGTGACGACAGCTGGTTTCAGAGACATGCGTTCCTGAAGGCTATTTCCATATGTTTCGGAGTACATCTGAAGGCTATTTCAACATTTCGCACGTTGAATTTCTACCGTTTTGCACTTCGGATATTCGTTAGTTTCATAGCAAAAACACGCACGCACTCGTTTTAGGTGTTGAAAAAACAATTTTCGGAGTTCTGGGGAACTGCTTACGGGGAGTGCAAATCCACAGCATACTGATTTTCATGTTGAAGTGTTACATTTTGGAGCTCCAAATCCCGTCGGTTTTGCACATATGAAGTTTGACGTGTGAGGACGGGCGGGGTGGAAAGGGAGGGGGGCATGCTTCCAACCGTAGCCATTTTGGCTCAGGATGTTGAGTTTCTTCGAACAGAACATCGCAGTCACATCTGCTACTCTGTGTACAATCGCGACAGATGATGATGAAGGGGTATTGCTTTCAAAGAACGATGTTGTGAAACTGGTGCAGCATTTTCGTTCCAATTTCAATCTGGGCCGTTTCCTGGCAAGGAATGGCGAATTTATATTTCAATTGGACAGTGTTTGTGCGCATCATTCACATGACGGCTACTTCAGACTTGCAGTGGTGGCATCAGTGGTTGCAGATATTTTCGGAATTGGTCCTTCTATGTTTGACTGGGGTCGCGTTCGGCATAAAATATTGGAGCTCGTGTCACTGTCCAGGCAACCGCAGCCCCGTGGTCAAGCGGCCGATGCGCCTGACGACGGGGGCCCGTCACCTATGGAAGATACCGTGCAGGCGGAGCTTGATGTTGTCAAACATGATCTTGATGTTGCAAATAAAGAAATAGAACGTTTGAAAGCTGCAAACAAAAGGCTCAGACTTGGATATAAAAAACATCACCAATGTTTCTCCAGGAAGAAAAAGTTGGCCGTCAAACGCAAGAGTCAAGTTGAACAGTTAGAGAAAGATCGAGATGCAAAGCGGTTTCGCAAACATGATTCCGCGAGGAGCCACTTCACATTGAGGGGTGGCCTCACGCTCGCACTCAAACGGGTTCTGAGCAACGGTGGGGCCGCCTCCCTCGGCTTAGCCTTGGGGGAGGACATGCATCGAACGACCATTTGTGATAAGGAGATAGATTTGCGACGGTCTCTCATGGCAGCTTCGAGAAAACACATTCGATATTGTTTGCATCGGCTTCTATTGGACGAGGCGGCCGAGGGCGACTGGAGGTGCATGCTGACGTATTCGCGCGGCGACGCCACCAACAGCCAGTGTTGGCAAAAGTCGAAGCTGCGCGTCCACGAGGTCGAGACGCATTTCATCCTCGACGGCTTCGGCGACTCGGCCGATTACGCCGCGGTGCTAGATGGCGTGGTGTCGAGGCGATCGACTGGGACCCTACTCGTGGTTGGTGAGGGCTCTGGCGAAGCAGTGTATGCGTTGAACAACAAGCAGGATCAATCGACGGGAGCGGACACGCTCGACCATGGACTCCAAGCACTTGCTCTTCTTGATGCTGAGTCCGATGGTGATCGCGATGACGGTTCCAGGGGAGGGGATGGGGTAATAGCAGAGGAGTGAGAACATGTGCATGATGATAACAATGGGGAGGAGGAGGAGGAGGAGGAGGAGGAGGAGGAGGAGGAGGAGGAGGAAGAGGAGGAGGAGGAGTTAGGATGTCACCCCCCGTCCGCGCAGGTTCTGCCGCCGTCGTTGCTGCCGAGCCCGTGGCGGCGTGGTGCGACAGGCTCGACGCTTGGGGAGGGCAGAGGATTTTGCATTTGAGCGTTGGGTGCACTGATGGTGGTTCAGACGAGGTGTACAGCAGGGGGTTGAAGCGTGCAAAAGAGTGTAGGAGTGCTGTCACGTGGTCTTTCGATTGCGATTGCCACCACCACGTTTACGCTCTCATGGTGCACGACGGTTTAGAGCTCATGGACGCATTTGCTACCAAACAGTGCGGTTTCAAATATTATGCAACTCTTGCGAAGATGATGAATGTTTGGAGGCAGTTCGCCGCCGACCTTTGGAAATGGTGCAGGGCAGCTCACGGCGACGCAGTGGCTTCCAAGTTCTCAAAGGTTCCTCCGTCCTGCGTTTCGGAGAGGTGGGGGTCGGTGAGCGCCTGTGAGAAACACGTTCTGGGCATATCTTGGGATGTGATTCAAGATGTCTTCTTTCGGACCCTCGCGCAGAAATCAACTAAGAGACGCAACAAGGCAAAGGCAAAAGCAAAAGCAAAAGCCGGCTTAAAAGGGCGAGGAAGAGGGAAAGCGAAACCGAAGCCAAAGCCAGCCCCAGTAGCACCAGAGCTTGGGAGTAGCAGCTCTGACGAACAAGCTGAAGATGCCGAAGCGCGCCCGCTAGCAGAGGATCCGCAGCTGGAGGCTGTAGAAGCATTCCAGAAAACATTTACGAGATGGTCTCGCGAGACCATGCAGGGAATAAACAACAAAGTGTTCAGATTCCTGGTTCTTGCAGGCCAGCTGTCAAGAGCCCCGCTTGACCACATGCGCAACTTTCTCATGAAAAAGGTTCCCCCCCTCGAGGTCACGCGCTTCGCGCAGCTCATATTCGGAAAGGCCGATTCGATATTGTTGGATTTACGCAAACTCATCGATGACATTGTGCCGATCACTGCCAGTTTGTGTGATCATATGCCACTGGATATGCATGTTGCGTGCGTTCATTTTGTCAAGGGGTTTGCTTGGAGTAACTACGTAAACTTTATGAGGAGAGTCGTCAGGCCGATGCGTCAGTATCCACTTTTGTTATTGGTGTTGGCGAAGGCCGAACCGAGCACGGCGTGCTCGGAGAGACACGGGATCGCTAGAGATATCTTGACCACCGACAACAACAAACTCCACATCAACGCAATTAAAATGAAATGCTTATTCAGGCCGCAACTTGAGGAGTGCGCGAGGGACGGAACTTTAGGGTGCTCGCTGTGGGTGCCGATAAGGTTGGTTTGTATGAAGCTAACTGGCAGCACGCAGGAGATGGAGGCCTTAAACAAGTTAGTGAAAATGGCTTGTAAGAGGGCACCTACTATTTCCTTGGGCTTACTTGACGCCAGGACCCCGCTGGCATCTGAACTGGAGGAGGGAAGGGGGAGGAGGACTAGGACGAGGCGTGAGGTCAATGCCTGGTGTGGGGGGGGGGGGGGGGGGGGGGGGGGGGGGAGTTGGGCGAGGGGGATCCAGGATGAGGGGGAGGAGGGAAACGGCGCGCCCAGCAGGATTGGCATTCGCCGCGAGGTTGGTCTCGGACATCGCAGTTGCAAGGATATGAAATGGTCTGAGATATCTGATCGTTGCGCCAGGTTGCTGGACGAGGCAACGAGCACTCACGCCGAGGGTTTGGAGTTGTACGGCAAAGGGGATTGGTTTGCGACCCCCGCGGCAGTGCCCATGCCCAAACCTCGGCGGGATGCAGAGATCGGGGCGCAGCTGTTGCCGAAGCATGCGGACTGGGTTGCTTCGCATGCTCTGGTTTGGCATCGCAAGGCCAGGGGGGTCGGAGACGTCTGCGGGAAAACTGGTGCTGGGATTTAGAACCGTGGGTTCCCACAGCTTTCCCCTACCCCCTCCTCTTGGTTTCCCCGACCGCTGGGTCCGTGGGATCGTGGGTCCGTGGGTCCGTTGGGCTGTTTCCGAGCCCGTAGGTATCCGAATACGCCATGCTCTGGATGGGGATGCAGTCTGGGTTCCAGGTCCGCTGTATAAGAACACGTGCTTCTTCGTGAAATGCAGGGAGGGGGCCGATGACCGCGTCGAGATACCCCTCGACCCGAAGGCCACGGAGGGCATGTTTACGATGGATCTGTTTGCGAAGTATGCCCCGATCCTCTGTGACAACCCAGGCGATAGCATCGAGGCCGTCTACTGCAGTATTTCGGAAGACATGCGCATCGTAGAAACACACCCCCTATTCACGATGACGAGCAATCTAGCAGTGAAGATAAACAAAGCAAAAAAAGATGTTCGAGACCTTGTGATCGACGAAGCGGCAGCTGAGCTAGATGCGATCAAGGCGGCCGAGGGCGGGGATGACGCCCTGCCAGACATAGATAAGTTGGACCCCCTCGTTGAGCCTGCCGTTGCTGCTGCTTACGGCCACGACGAGTCGACTGCAGCTAAGATTACGGACGCGGACATGACTGAGAAGTTTGCCAAAGCAATGGCTGATAATGGTTACGACGAGGCCGATGCTGGCATTTTCGGCGGTCTCGATGCAGCCAGCGCCAGTGGCAGTGGCCAGAAAGCTAGGTACGCTGCTAATTTCGAAACTTGGAAAACAGAATTCGCAGCTTCAGTTGATATCTTAGAAGAACGGCGCAGATGGTTGCGCGATGGTGAAGGGCCTGCCCTTCGCCGAGCAGGGAAGGATCTAGCCCTAGTTCAAGTGGAGGTAGATGGCAGGGTGGAAACTGTTTTCGTGCACTGGCAAACGTCGCCGCCGGCGGAGGACAGGCTAGGGATAATTCTTCCGCTGGACGACCGTGGAGTGCCTAAGTATCAGGTCGGCGTCGATTACCCACCGAAAGTTGGTGACGCTCTTAGGCGGCAGTGGACGCCTTATGCGGGGCCTGTCGTGTTCCCTGCTGCAGGCGTGGAACGTGTCAAGGCGACAACGTATCGTTTGTAATTTATACGTATCCTCCTCATTCTCCACATTTATGTCATCATTGCTCTTGCCCTCGCCCCATCCGCCGCGGCGAGGCTACTGATCAACGGAGTCGGGTTCCTGATCCAGTTCTCCGGCTTCAGAGGATGTGGGGGGTCGCCGCCCACAGCTTGGCCGACTGCGAGGGGAAGGATGATGCCATAGGGGATTGCCTCGTTTGCAAGAGTGCCGACGGCGGGCTGTTCACATGCTGCGTTTGCTTGCTGAAGTTTCACCGCCTCTGCAACACAAATCTCGTGACTGCGTGCGCTGATCGCGCAGCAGGCGTGTTCTTTTGCAGGGTGCCGCAATTGATTTTCCGAGCTGGGGGGTCCAGGGGAATGTGTGGCCTGTGCCACCTTCGCACGGCTGAGTTGCATGCTTGAACTGCCCCCTGGCCCCCCGCCCTGCCTTGGAAAAACAAACCAATGGCCCCAAAGGCGCGGTTGCTTGTGTTTGGCGCAGGGGGGGGGGGGGGGCAAGGACAACAAACAACAACAAACGACAACAAAAACAAAGGAAAGGAAAGGAAACGTCCTCTATCCTCCAGTGGCGGCCAGACATAGCCATGACATGGAGAGCCGTCGTGTAGCTGACCAGGCGAGAATGACCAGGAGAGAAGCTCCCCCGCCATCAGTTCGAAGTCCCCTCATCATAAGTATGGCACCAAGGTAAACAGTACAAAGTCTCAGGCTCCAGGCCCTGCGTAAGTCTCAAGTCCCCTCGTCATAAGTCGGAGCTATGGCTCGGTCGCCCCTGGGTCCACGATAGGTTTTAGCTCAAGCATTGGCGCCAACTGACTTACAGCGATCGCAGTATCAGTGATTCGTTCTCGTCGAGCACTCGCGGACTGACTTGCCAGCCATGCCCGCTCCAGCTACCATCGCCCCCCAGTTCTGGGACAAATACTTCGGCGTCGATGCGACCTGCGAGACGGCCTTCGAGGGTCTCACTGGTTCGAGGTTGTGGAAGGAGTTGCTGGTGACGTATTGCACCGAGCGCCACTCTACTCTCCAAGTCTTGGGCATGAGGACGGGCGCCGACGGGAAGTACACCCTCTTGCTCAAGAGATGCCCCGATGTCAACCCGCGGAAGCAGTACCAGATTGTCAAGGAATACGCCAACACTCTCATGGATAAGGGCCTCTTCTCCGAGATGCGCGGGCAGCCCATCGCAGTGGAGACGGGTACGAGCTGCACTGATGGCGATTACTTGATGATCGCGGGGGCGACTTTATGCGAGGCGTGCAAGGTTGTCCTTGAGCCAAAATGTGATTTTCAGGAGTGACTCCCTACCCACCTTGAGCCAACATTGCTACGGGAGGAGAACGTAGAGGAGGAGGAAGAGGAGGAGAAGGAGGAGGAGGAGGAGGAGGAGGATCGAGTAGCGAGGAGAAGGACGACGAGGAAGATGCGGGGAGGAGGAGAAGGAGGAGGATGAGGGTGGATGGGGAAAAAAAGCAAGAGGGGTAAGCGGTGTAGGAAGATGAGGGGCGCGCGAGCCCCCCTTGTCCTTCAGGATCAGCTCCTGAAGCCATGATGTCCTTCAGGACCACATCCTGAAATCATTATGTCCTTCAGGATGGGATCCTGAAATCCTGATGTCCTTCAGGATTGGATCCTGAACTCCTGAGGTCCTTCAGGATTGGATCCTGAAATCCCGAGGTCCTTCAGGATTGGATCCTGAAATCCTGAGGTCCTTCAGGATTGGATCCTGAAATCCTGAGGTCCTTCAGGATTGGATCCTGAAATCCTGAGGCCCTTCAGGAGTGGATCCTGAAATCCTGAGGTCCTTCAGGAGTGGATCCTGAAATCCTGATGTCCTTCAGGATTGGATCCTGAACACCATATGCTCTTCAGGATTGGATCCTGAACTCTTGATGTCCGTCAGACGTGGATCCTGAACTTCTGATATCGTTCAGTCTGATCAATTGTTATGTGAGGTTGGTCTGAACTAAGATATCATACCATGATTTTGATGATTTTAATACGGCCAGCATTTCAAATACTATAAAAACTCTGCCAGGTTGCAGCGGACATCGACACGACCAACGTCTACATCCAGGACATCATCAGGGATGGCATGTCCAACATCATGGTGTTTCGTCGCGACTGTCCCAAGGAAATCCAGCGCGCAGTGAAAAAGATGCACAACAAGTTTCACAACGGGTCCGATGCCACATTCGTGGAGCTGTTCGAGCTTGTGGACGAGGCCGAGAAGACGTGGGCCGCTCACAAAAAGGCCGCCGAGACTTTTGTCAAAGTACTGAAGGACAAGAGATGACGAGGAGTGAGGATTGAGGAAGAATGGCAAGAAGAGGAAGATGATGAGGATGAGGAGAGAGAGTGTATGAGGAAGAGGGAGTGGAGGAGGAAGAATACACCTGGAAAGGCCTTACGGCCAGTGCCGCCGACCCTGGAGACGGAGACGTCGAGGACGACGACGACGACGACGACATGATGGCCCTGCCACAGGCTCGGGACATGGGGCGGGGTGGAGGGAAGAGGAGGAGGAGGAGGAGGAGGAGGAGGAGGACTTTTCGAAACCATGAACCTAAACGAAAAACACGTGCGATCCTGAGTGCACTCCGCACTTTACCGCTAATCTCGCACTTGATAAAAAAGGGATTCTTCGGATTTCCCTTTTTATTTCAAGTTCCTTTTTCCCAGCAGATCAGCCGCTCATGGAGTGTCTGGTTGAAGAGAGCTCGACTGCTAAACGAAAAACAACGACGCGTTGTCACGACGCATCGCAGTGTTTCTCCAGGTGCGGCCTTTGTGGGCTGTCGTTGGTGCACGTTTCATTTCCACGTTGAATTTATTTTGTTTCTGTCGCAATTGCCGCTTCCAGGCTGAGCGCATAACGGTGGCATCGTGTCCTAAGAGCGGGGACTACCGCTACGAGAAACTCTACGAGCGCTACGTGCTCAGCCATTTCGATCAGTTCAAGACCTGGGATCACTACGACAACTGCAAGAGCTTCACCCACAAGATGCATGCGGCCAAACTCTACACCCCGTGGAAGGAGGAGATGGAGCAGCGGTGCGAGTTCCTCGACAGGGGAATCACCAACAAGCTCGTGGCCAAAGTATGCAACACCCTGTTCCTTCGCATCATGGACTTCAACGACGCCGTGGAACAGCACGTCTTAGAGTTAGCTTTGATGGAAGCCCTCAAGATGGTTGCTCCGATGGAGGGCGCCGACGGCTCGTGGGTGTTCCATCGCGAGAGCGACTTGAACAAGATCAAGAACCTCAGGGCGCCAATGAGCACGTCCCAGGTGTTCCGGAAAAAGAAGCAGGGGAAGCGGTCCAACGTGAAAGCCAAGGCGGCACCCCCTATGAAGAAGCCCAAGAAAGGCACCCAGGATGAAGCTCTCGTCCTGAACGTGCCAGCTGAGGAGATCCACGATACGGTATCCGCCGACAGCCCTAACACTTCGAGGAACACGCTGTTCTTCGACGACTTGGTCAACGCTATCTGCCAGCCGCTGCAGCACTTGCCGATTGCGCGGTACAACACGGAGGTGATCCGCGAGCTCTTCAAGTTCGGCTTCATTTTCTGTTTCGAAGGTGCCGTGACCATCAGGGGGGAGATGTACACCGACTGGTCGAAGGTTCGGAAGATCTTCAGGGATGACAGCATCCGCGCTCACAGGGGGGACCTCATGGTCAAGGAGTGCGAGATTGCTCATGGCGATGCCGATGCTGGTGCCGCGAGCTCTTTTGCTGGCCCCTCGGTCGGTAACGTTCAAGCCGTCAACGACGCGTTGAGCCAGTTCGTCGGCGATGAGAAGTTCGTGCTCGGCATGTTTGCAATCGTTCGCCAGACGAAGATGCCTGATATTTTGGTGCAGCCAGCTTACTTGAACGCATCGATGAAGCTCTACCAGCAGCACGTGGAGGACGTGACGCCCAAGGGCGATGCCGCGGCCGCTCCCGTGGCCTGGACCCACGTATCGTTCCTCGAGTGCGCGCGCAGGGTGCTCAAGGATACGTTCTCGCACAGGTGGACGGAGTTCGGCACGCGCTTGCTGCCGATCGTCGAGAAGGAGGCCGACGACTCGAATATCTCCCATCTCACGGTGGGCCTTTTCGATACCAAAGCTCATGTGCGCCGCTTCTTCGGGCTTCGGGCTTCCTACGTGATCGGCATGCTCGCGAACCTCGGCTGCATTGCCGCGCCGAGCGCCATACAGGCCCTTTACGACAACATCAGCATGATCCAGGAGCGCGACTTGGCCGTGAAAGACGATAGGTGGGTCGCCATGTGGAGCGTCGTCATCAACGCCGCGATGAACGACCCCGACCAGTTGCGCGAGAAGCTCGAGGCCATGGTGGTGGTTAAGGACCAGGCGGCCTGGTTCGGCAATGACGCCGACGCCCCGTCGTCGCTGCCGCTCTCAGACTCGTGCGGCAGCTCCCCCGCCCAGCCCGATGAGGAGCAGGCGAAGACGACGGTTGCGGAGGCGGAGGTGCCGAAGGACCAGGCGACGGAGGCGCCGAAGGGCCAGGCGAAGAAGGAGGCGGATGGGGGAGGCTACGACTCCGAAGGCCAAGACCGTTGCCGATCCCGCAGCGGGCTCCTCGACGGCAGCGAGCGGTGGCAAGACGACGGGCTCGACGTCGCACGCCATGGCGAAGGTGGAGATCGAGATGACGTTGGCGGCCATCGCTTCACATATGGCTTGCTCCGAGGTGGGCGCCCCCGTCTTGGCGTCCTTCATGAAGCACCTGGAGGCTTTCATTTACGACACGATCAAGATGAGCAAGCTTCCGTCAGTCGATGTGAAATCGCCGACGAAGCGGAAACTGGGCAAGAAGACGTCGGACGAATTCAAGCCAGATAAGGCACCTGCCGCGGGTGCCGCCGAGGTCTGGGGGGGCTTCGCGGACACGGGCTTGGACCTCATCAAGGCCAAGTTGGGCGAGCCCGACAGCAAGGAGAAACCAGAGCTCGTGGCCACGGAGGCTGGGGGTCGACCGATGCAACGACCCAGCTAAGCCTCTGCCCAACCAAATCAACCATCAGCGCAACCAGTCATATGTTGGTGTTTTTTGAAAACCAAAAACGGACGTGACTATATCGTTAGACGTTGTTGGTTGTTTGGGAGTGGTAGGGGTTTGGCTCGGGTCCGCGCTGGCGTCGCGCCCATGCAGATTACGCCGTCCATCTGCTTGCACTTCTACGGGACAGTCGCCCGCGCGTTGGTGAAGGACGCGCTCCACGTGTGCTCCGCCTTCGGCATTGACTTCTACATCGCGAAGGAGGGCGTCGACACTTTCCATTCGCAGCTGGGGTTTTGCCCTGCCTGGATGGTGAATGTCAAGCAGCCCAAGGAGAAGACCCTGACCGACGGATCCAAGAAGCTGGAGCCGCCGACTGTCAACCTGAACCACAAGAAGGAGACGACGTCGATGCATTACACATACTCGCACATGGGCAAGACAATGACAGTGCACATCCCTGTCACGATCCACTCCCTGGTGCCCTTCGAAGGCTTCCACGGGCTTACCGACACCATCCTCACCCGTGCCGCGATGACTGACCAGGTGACTCTCAACCAGTCGAAGCAGGCGGTGAAGAAGGGTGCTACCACCACAAAGGGGGCGCCTGAGGAGTTCAAGGGTGCAAAACATTTGTATCGCTGAAATGGGCATCGCAGTAATCCTGGCTTTAGCTCGGCTAGTTTTTCGGTGGCGAGGTTTTTTTGGATACAGACACGGAACGGGTGCGTTGATCGACTCGTTGGCTCCGCCCTTTGCCAGACATGTAGACCTTTTCGGGCTCAGGTTGCGTTGAGCGGTTGTCATCTCCCTAGGTTGGCCTCGTCAGAGGCGGCCTCGTCGCTGTGGAATCCGCATGTGCGCGTGGTGATTTACCTCTATCTCTCTCCGAGCGGGCCGCCCGACTTCATAAGACTTATACTTCGCTCGGTCGGCCTGCTCGGACATTTAGCTGGCCTTCGGTGCAAACCGCGCGCGCGCAGCGCAACCTGGCGGCTTGCGTTCTGACGGGGAGGGGAGGAGGAGGAGGACGACGAGGAGGAGGAGGAGGAGGAGGAGGAGGAGGAGGAGAAGTCAGGTCTAGCAGCTGCCCAGCCGCGCCCACGCCGTCTTCGCACATCTACAAATCGTTTCGGAGTGGTGCGAGTTGCTCACTGGAAAAAGTACATGTTAGCCAGCGTGGACCAAACAGTGTGTTTGGGCAATCTATGTGGTGCAACCTATGCGGTGCAATGCGGTGCAATCTACGTGGTGCTATCAATGTGATGTAATCTACGTGGTTATGAACCCAATAAGGGCAGGCACTGTTTGGGGAACAGTGGTTATCCAGATCCCCTCTCCCCTTCACTGCCCTCCGTCGGCCCCCTATCAGTGAGAAGGGGGCGAGAGGTGAGAGGGGCAAGACCTCCAGACCTCAGCCAGGCCGGCCTGGGCCAGACCTCAGCCTCTCGTTCCCACCGTGAAGTTTGGGCTCAAGCATTTGCATCTACCAGTGATTTCGTTGGCCGAAGCGCCCAAGATGGCGCATCGCCCCCGCTCTCAGTCTCGCTCCCCGCGCAATGGCGATGGCAGCATGTTCGACCAGCTCAGGCGCAGGGCAGCGGGATCGGCCCAGCGGGATCAGCAGCCACACGCTCAGCCAGTGGCGGATCAGCAGCCACAACCACAGGTGCCACCACAGTTGCCGCAGCCTCAGAACATCAGCCACATCCTCGCCGACGGCGAGGGAATCTTCTACGACTTCAAGGTCCACCCTGGAGGCCACGCCTACCCCGTCGGCCTCGACCAAGTGCGGACGACCGTGATTCATCTTCACGACATGGTGGCAGAATTGCGGATCTGGCAAGGGGGTGCAGCAGACCACCCGTTGTTCTTCGACACGCACCCGTCCCACATCATTCGGAAGTATCGCAGTCTTCTGATGTGCGCGTTGTGTGGGAGGTACGTGCAGTCGGCGTGGCCTATTTGTGGTGGTGGTCGGGTTGGCTTGCGCACGCCATGCCCTGGCTACCGCAACTGCTGGGGCGTCAGGAACATGCAGAGGATCGCTCGGGGCGAGTGCCCGAAGCAGGGTGGCCGCTGGGAGGACGAGGCCGCTGCTCCAGCGGCTCCGCAGGCGCCTGCTCCAGCGGCTCCTGCTCCAGCGGCTCCAGCAGCAGCAGCAGCACCTCACATCATCGACGTGAACGATAGCGAGGCCAGCGCCTTCGGCAGCTCGAGCAGCTCCGACAGCTTCCAGCAGGATGATTCGGATTCGGACTCCTGACCAGCCCGAAAAGTAGGAGCAGCAACACTGGCTTGCAGTTTTGTGGTCCAGCTTATGTTCAGGCCATTCGCATGTGGGAGTGCTTATGGCCAGCACACTCGTTATCAGCGCATTTCATATTTCAGTCAGTTCCGATTCCAGCTCGGTATGTACCAGCTTAGCTTCACCATCATAGTTTTTCTGCTCGGTGCTGGTTTTGTTTATAGTTTCAGCCAGTGCGTGTAAATACGCTGGCGACCACGTGCGTCTGTGAGTGTGTGCTGCGTAGCGCAGCCTTTCGCCGTTTAAAGCTCGGCTTCAGGCTGCATGCAAGCTCGACCATGTTTTGAACTTTGAAGTGTACGCGCGCTCTGATGGAAATGAAAGGGGGCGCTGAGGGACAGAGAAAGAGAGAGAGAGAGAGAGGGAGAGGATAGGGGGCTCTCTGTCCTTTGCGTTCCTCCCCCTATATCCCACGCTCCCCCCTCTCTGAGAGAGGGGGGGGGAGAAAGAGAGAGATAGAGAGAGAGAGATAGAGAGATAGAAGAAGTCTACCATATAGGGAAGAGGCGAAAACAAGGACAGGGGGCTCCTCCTCCTCCTCCTCCCTCTCTCTCGCTCTCGGTCTGCCGTCTGAAGCCGCGAGGTGGCTTCAAGGAGTCTCTCGATCAGATCAGCTTGATACATTCGCGACGCTTCGCGTATATCCGATATCCCCGTGCGCTCATCCAGAAACGATTCCACATAACAGATATACGCTCAAACCTGTCTTTAGGATTGGACCGACACTCCTTCAGAGATCACGATGCTGCTGAATCCGTGACACTTCGTATCCCCAGAGGCCCAGCCAAGAACGATTCCACGGGGGAGGCGTGGCAAACTATGGGGGGGGGGTGACGCAACCGACGCTACTTCAGCATCCTCCTCGCCTTAACTTTTCCGATTCGCCAATTGCATTTTCATTTTCTCATCCATCATTTTCCTCTTTCCTTGCCCTCCCTCCTTCTCTCCCTCTCCTTCCTCCTCCTCCTCCTGTCCTCCTCCGCCCGCCTCCTCCTCCTCCTCTCCTCCTGGAAATCATTGAAAACGTTGTTCAGGAGCGCTGGCGCTCAGGGCTGTTTGTCTTCACTTATCCGTTGGAAATCCACTCCCCTACCGCAACTGGTTCGTATTCCTCCTCCTCCTTCTTTTCCTCCTCCTCCTCCTCCTCCTCTTCGTCATCGTTTTCATGATTCCATTACCTTATCATCATCATGATCATCACCACCACCATCATCATAAGGATCACCATTACCATCATCAGCATCAGCATCAGCATCATCATCAACATCATCATTATCATCATCATCATCACCACCATCAGCATCATCATCACCGTTATCACCATCGCCATCAACAGCAGCAGCAACAAAAACAACAGCATCCCTCCTCCTTCCTCCCTCCTCCCTCCTCCCACACCCCTCCCTCTCTCTCTCTCTCTCTCCCGCCCTTTCTTCCTCCCTCCCTCTTCATCCCTCCTCCTCCACTCCTCCCTCTCCCCCTCGGCACAACCAGAGCCAGATGCTGGCGCTGCCCGGGCCGATGCCAGGCGCGAGCCCCATTAGCGCCTACGGGAGCCCGCCCGCCGCCGGTTCCATGCAGGCGCCTTCGCGGCCGTCGGAAGAGCTCTCGGAGAGGCCCTCGACAGCACTTTGGCAGCAGTGGGGCCAGGTGAGGAGGAGCAGGAGAAAGAGGAGGAGGATGAGGAGGAGGAGGAGGAGACGCGTACTTAGTCGTGGAGCGGGAAGTTGTACCTGGCATTCGCGTCCAGGGAGGATGGCATCAGTACCTGAGGGTGCGACCAGGCACTCCGTTGGGGCTCGAGCGCCTCGCCATTTCCATACAAATCTTGCTTACGCTGGGCATTCGACACCTCCTCCTTCTCCTTCTCTCTAAGGCTCCTCTTGCTGTTGTGGTCCTTCTGCTTGCGCGGCAACGGAAGGTGGCAGAACTTAGACGGTGTGTGCAAGATCTTTCCACAGGCCGTCGACGGCAGTGCCTCGAATTTGGCGACCAGCCCTGTATGCGATCTCTGCTCCCCGTCTGCACCAGCAAGGAAGCGAGCAAGAGTGTACAACCCAGGGTCACCGACCACCGCCTAGTAGAGCAACCGTCCACCACCATGTTGCGTGAACCTGATGTTGTCTGGCCGAACTAGTTGTTCTCGCACATGCTCTGTCCACCCACTCTCGATCAGCTCCTCTGGCGGTACGTTCCAATCCCCGAGCACCTCAAATCTCCACGCACCGCCTGTAGCAGGCTCCCTATCTGCTGCAACTTCGTTACATTCACCCCCTTGAGTCGGACTGAGCATCTGCGGTACACCGTGACCACTGTGAGATAACCTTTTGTCATGGCCACCGTGATGGCCGCGATGTCATGGAAGTCGATGGGCCCAGGACGAGACGGACAAACCTATTTCATGTGGCGCAGCTGGTCACGCGTGTGGCTCTAGTACTTGGCGAGGTGGCCGAACGAGGTCGACTGAAGGTGCCTCCTCGCCGCAACGACTGCCCCGCCTGCATTCCAGATTCTAATACCTCCTCGCTGGATTCCCCGGCGCTTTCCAGGCATTCGCGTGTCGAAGCCGCAAGGCATTCCATCGAATTTCTGGCCTTCGGCAAGGAGCCCGAGAAGGTCAATCACACCTGCCTGGAACGGGGGCGACTCGATCAGCTTTCGAGCCTTCGGCCCCCAGTCTGTCACATTGCGCACGTGGAGCGTCCGGGACGGGACGCTGCTCCCCACGTCCTGGCTAAACTCAACTCGGTCCCCTGGGTCGCCCGCAGACGCTCGTGGGCCTCCTTGAGGGCCTTCCGCCTGGCCCTGGGTTCCCTGTGGCATCGGGGCCCCCCCGAGCCTGAGGATCCGGCAGGACCATCAGGAGTGCCAGCCTTAGCAGGGTCCTGGCCACCTCTTCTGCTGAGCTCCTGGGCACGTCCACCATTGCGGCGGCGCCATTGCTGGCGCGCCAATTTGGTTAGCCCCTTCGGGCTTCCCTCCGACCACGCCCCTCTTGGTTCACGCCACGGCGCAGGCGGCACCGTGAGACACGACCCGCATTGAACGCAATAGGAGCTCCGCCTAGGGTTCGATACGTGGCCTCAGCCCGAGTATTTGAGGTAGCTTTGGCGAAGCGCTGGCCCGCCACCACCTTCATGCCAAGGCACCATGAACTGGGACTGAGAGACTGCTCCCCGATTGAACGGGCGCAGGCGCCTGCCTGTGGCGGACCGGGCAGCCGCACGAGGATATCAAGCGGAAACACCTTGGCACTGGCCGCGGCCTTGCGGTACATATCCACTTGATTCGTTGCGAACCTCAAAATTTTGAGCCACAATGGTTACGGAGGAGGGCGAGGAAGACGAGGACGAGGAGGAGGAGGCGGAGGAGGCGGAGGAAAGCGGAGGGGGAGAACAGCAGCAGGAG
>CAUYUJ010001781.1:107500-157500 GCA_963575745.1 Prorocentrum cordatum
CCGCGCCGCAATGCGGGCAGGCGGCAGGCCGCCCCTACTTCGCAGCAGCGGATCCGGTGATTACGCTGCCCGCGGACACCTCGCGCAGCGCCCCGATCGTCGACGTGCCCGAAGTCGGCCAGCCGCCAGGCCTCGCGCTGCGACCAGGCTTCCAGCAGCACCGGCCGCTTGCCGTGCAGGGGCTTCTGGGCGGGGCGCCAGCCCCTCTGAGCGCAGCGAGCACGCCGGTCCAGCGCTCGATGTCGGACCCCAGCCGCAGCTCGGTCGGGCTCTGGTGCGCGGCCGCGGGCTGAGGGGAGGGGGCCGAGTCGGCGGACGACGTATGCCGCAGCGCTCTTCGCAGGTCCCCTCCAGAAGTTCCCGCAGTTTGCGTCCCGGGAGGAAAGTCGGGCTCCAGAGGAAAATGGAAGGGTCAGAGGCCTGGGACTGGTGGGGGCGGGGGGGTAGGGAAGGGTCCCGTGCACTTGGCACCTGCTCTGTCGTGGCCGCGTGCCAGATGTGGGGTGCGGGGCAGCCAGTGCCGCGTCCGCGGAGAGAGTTGGTTATTTTCGTTCTGATGTCCGGGTAAGTGCAAAGTTACCTGATTCAGAGTGATGGCTCAGAGGAGTGATCTGCTCGCTTGGCTGGTTGCCGTGGTGCGCAATCTCAAGTCACTGGCAGTCTCGGGGGCATCGGATAGGACTCCACGAGCTATTCGTTCACTCATTCTTTCATTCACTCATCCTCCCCCTTGCCCTACGCCATCCCTCTCCTTCATTCTCCTCCTGCTCGCCACAATTGTGCTCCTGCTCCTCCCCCTCTTAGTCCCTCTGAGTGTGCTCCTCCGTTCCCTCCTCCTTCTCCTCCTCGTCCTCCTCGTTCTCCATCTGTGTCTTCCGCCTCCTGACTACCCTCCTCCTGTTCGGCCTCCCCCTCGTCCTCGTTTTGCCCCTCTGGTCGCCACGATGCCTCCCGGACCACCCAGCAGCCACCTCGCGGGCGAGACCATGGCCATGATGCAGCAGATGCAGTTAACCATGGAGGCCATGCGCTCGGAGCTCTACAACATGACCACCAGTGTTGCCCAGCAGCTCGAGAGCCAGCGGAAGTTCACGCAGGACCGGGAGCAGTGGCTCGAGACTCGGCTGAACTCGCTCGAGAGGCGTTGCGAGAAGGTGGAGCGCGCTAGCGACCGCCTGACCAGCAACACGCAGGCCTGGGACTTCGATGACATGGGCCAGAATCTGAGGAAGATCCTAGTGACCGTCACGAAGCAGGATCGATCTCAGAGCAAGGGCATCACTGTCTCGCCGAGGGATAATGCCAAGCATTTCGCGGTCTCGAGGAACACTTTAGCAACTGGCTCTCCGGGCAGGACGACGAAGACGAGGATCAGGAGGATCAGGAACGTTAGCAACAGGAGTAGTAGCAGTAGGAGGATCATGAATTGGGTAACGTTACCTTCGCATGTGGTGCATCGATGCGGCCATCGCAAGGACGAGGATGAGTAGGATGAGCAGCAGCAGCAGCAGCAGCAGCAGCAGCAGCTCGCTGGGACAGAGAGGGAGGGTCGAAATTGATTCCTCCTCTTCATCCTATGGTGTTTGCTCCTCCGCTTCCTTCTCTTCCTGCTCTTATGCCGTCTGTTCCTCTTCCTGCTTGCCCTTATCCGCATCATCCTAGTTGTATGCGTACTTGTTGTATCGGCACATATTCCGCATGATCGTTTCTCCGGATTATCCTCTAAAGTATCCCCCTTTCTCTGTTCCCATGTCTGCTATTCCTTATGATTATGCTCATTTCTGCATCGCTGTCCCCACCCAGCCCACACACACCACCCAACCCACCCCCGCCTAACCCCCGCACCCCTGGAGCAATCACCTGGCGTTGCAGCTGGGGGGTCTGGATAAAAGCAGACGCATGCCGAAGCACGCGAGACTGCAAATGCAGGTGGCAATGTCGCTGACGGGGAGGCCATGCAGGTGCCGCAGCGGACGAAGCCACAGGACATAGACTACAGGAGGAGTGACAAGCGCACGAGTCCCGTTCCATCGCAGCCATCTTAAGGGTGTGACGCGAAAGCCACCGATGCAGCACGAACGCAGGCGCCATTGAGAGCAGACAGACGGCCATCAGCCCAGTTGCGGGGGCGAAGCGGCTCGATTGCGAGGAGCCCACGGCAGAAGACAGATGTCAGAGGGGGGAAACAGAACAGGAGCGCAGCCCACTCACAGACGCGACGCGGCACCAGTGCGTCAGTCGCCGCCAGGGGCCCCGAAACACAGTTCAAGCGGCCAGGAGCCCAGAATCGGCCCCAAACTTGGACACCGTTCGGTCGAAGTCCAGAATCTGATTCGACCGCGAGACCCGCACTTCGCCTCGAAACCAGGAGTTCGCCTCGACAGCCAGAATCCCGCAGAAACGCGAAGCCCATAATTCCGATGGGTCAAATCGGAAATTGGTGTTCTTGTTGTTTCTTTTCCTTGCCGCTCGCCCTCTGTGATCCCTGGAGGTTTTTCTGCGTTTTCGCTCTCTGGGTGTCCTCGACGGGCTCCTGGCTCGCCAGATTTTTTTTTTTAAGGACGAACGAAAGGCTCTAGTGCAAGGGTCGGGATTTCCGGGGATCCCACTGCCGCGTGCCGAGTAGAGTAGCGTAGTTGTTTCGTTTCGCTCCCCGCGCGTTGCCGCGTGGCGCGTCGAGCGGAGCAGTTTCTTTTCCCCCCGTGGGGTTGCCGCTCCGCGCGCCCATCGGCCCGCGCAGGCCTGCCCTAGAATTGAGAACGCTGAGCGTTTCAGTGCGGCCGATCCGCGCGGGAGATGTCAAAATCACGACATCTGGTGGATCATTTCGTCATTTTTTCTCCGAGGCGTTGCCACGCGGCGAGTAAGGTGGAGTGCTATCTGTTCGCTCGCAGGCGTTGGCACGTGGCGAGCAGCAGTGGATTCGTATTTTTGGTCGCCACTCGGCGTTGCCACGTGACGAGTCGAGTGGAGTAGTATTTTTGTGTCGCCCCCGTGCGTTGCTGCGCGACGTGTTGAAGGGAGCTGAGCAGTTTCTTTTCCGCCGTGGCAATTTCGCTCCGCGCGCCCATCGGCCCGCGCAGGCCAACGCCGCCTCCTCCTGTCTGCCTGATTGCGACAAACTTTGGGCCGTCTGCAGGGCCTTCTCGCAGGCCTTCGAGGTTCGGAGCATTGCATCAAACCAGGGACTGCTTCCTTCTCCAGTGTGGGCCTCCGCTGCTGCGGAGGCCCAATTTGCTCCTGGTTTCTTATTGAGCGTCGGCTGCAATTCTTTCTCGCGCGGAGGTGGGGCACGGTGCGAGGCAGGGGGCGCCCCCCCCTGCGCTCGAAGAGCGCACGGGCCCTGCATGGGCAAGCGAAAGTGTTGGCATGGGCTTCTTGCGACTGCCCCCGCTGCTGCGGGGGCTCTGGCAGAGTCCCCCCCCCCACAGGTGTGGCGTTGCCAGTGGGCGCAGGCATGGCTGCAATCGCGCAGGCGGCCGCGTGGCCGGGCGCGCGGAAGCGAAGCCACGGCTAAAACGGCTGCGAATGGAACTGCACGCGCAATGCTCGAGACCGCACCCCTTTCATCATGACGCTTGCTCACGGCCGCCCCTTTCATCATAATTGACGCTCCCCCCCCCCCCCCCCCCCCCCCCCCCCAACCCCCCAGCCCAGCTCAAGGAGAAGACGAGGGAAGAACGCTGCGAGAAAGAGAAAAAAGAGAAAGGAAAGAGGAGAGAGAGGGATAGAGAGAGAGAGAGAAAGCGAGGGAGCATAATAATTTATATATAGATAGAGAGAGAGAGAGAGAGAGAGAGAGAGACATATTAGAGGAAGGCGAATGAGGAGGAGGAGGAGGCAGGAGGCGGAGGAGGAGGAGGAGGAGGGAGGGAGGAGGAGGGGGAGGAAGGAGGACGATAGCGAGGAGGAAGGAGGGAGGACCAGAACGAGGAGGGAGGATGAGGAGGAGGATCAGGATGGGGGGAGGGAGGAGGGAGGAGGAAGTAGGAAGGAGATACTGATGTGGAGGAGGAGGGCGAAGAGGAGGAGGGCGAAGAGGAGGAGAAGGACGACGAGGGGTAGGAGGAGGGAACGATTTCGCACATACGAAAAGCGCGCAACGGCGCTTGCACGCGCGCGCGCGCGACGGCCCACAGCCCTGCACGCCCTCGCTGCTACGAGGCGTCTTGCGAAGCAATCTTCACGGATGCTCCGCTGCTGCGGAGCCAGTAGTTGTGGAGCCACTTCTTGCGCAGCCTGTTGCTGGCGAGCCATCCGCTGCTGTTGAAGCCGCTTCTGCGGGGCCCCCAGCGTCGTTTCGCGCGGCCTTGCTGAGAGGACCGTTGCGCTGCGCCGCCGTGGGCGCCGAAGGCCTCGTGCTGGGCGCCGAAGCCCCGCTGCTGCGGGGCTTCGCCGAAGGCGTCGGACCTCTCTGCTCTTTGGGAGCATCGGACCGCAACTTTCGCTCTACACCAAGTTCGGCGTACTAGCGAAACGTTCCTGGCCCGTCGCGCCGGCCCAAACCCGCGACTGGCGCCTTCGCCGAGCCCACGCGGGGCGACACTGCCAATGCTTCAACCTTCCTGTCGCCCCAGTGCGGGTGCTATCGGATGGGCGACCCGTCGTCGCGATGCAGCACGAAGTCCCACATCGGCAGATGCACTTTCACACGCTGCCCCGCAACATGTGGCAAGCTCCGGCTGACCTGGCGCTTGTGGTCGTAGCTGTGTGGCCGCACTTCCAAAGAGTTGCCGATGAGAGCCCCGCTGCTGCGGGGCCCCTCCACGACCTCCCTTATATCTGCGTCCCTGAGCGTTTCTTGGGAACTCGAAGTTCGCCCCCATTCCGTGGTCGCAAACAGCGACCATGCCAGGCTCCACGTTATCAAACCATTTCGCTGGCGATTCGAAGGGCGCGTAGTGGTTCTCTTGTTCGTTGCGCCACCGCTTCAACGCTTGGTTGTGCTGCCGATACGTCTTGCCGAGCCCCTTTTTAGAACGCAGAAAATACTCGACGTCAAACTTGTCGCGCTCCTGGGGGCTCATCGCCGCCGCTGCTGCGTCGGCGATGACCTGCGACGCACGCGCGGCGTGACATCTCGTCTCGTCTTCCAGAGATGCACACCCAGGAGGTAGCATGATGGCAGCACTCGTGACATTTTCATACGCGGACATGCCGAGACCAGAAGGGAGGGAGAGGGGACGGGCGTTCAGGCGCAAGCGCCGCCGCTGCTGCGGCGGCAGTGCCGTCGCGCAACGTGTCGCGCCCGTCCCGCGACCAACCCCTCCAATCATTATCCCACCAATCGTTATCCCGCCAATCGTTGCGGCTGGCCCACCATCCTGCTGCGCCATCCCATTTGCGTCCGCCTGCGCCGCGCATGGCGAGGCGATCGCGTTGTCGTTGGCGCCCAATTGCGCCGCGGCCTGCGCGTCCGTCCAGCGGGAGCGGAGAGGTTCGAGCAAACTGGCGACGGATGATGCGAGTTGACGGGACGGCAACAAAAGTGAAAGAAAACGGAGCGGGCAGAAGAATAGCGAAGTGGAGGAAGAACGGAGAAACGAACCAGAAGAGGGAACACGACTCAAGATAATGAGGAAGCGCAGGAGCAGGGAGTGAAGAAGTAGGCGGCGAGGCAGGACAGCAAGAAAGAAGATGGCGTGAGACAGTGAACAACAACAACAACAGCAACAACAACAAGAACAACAACAACCACGACAACAAACAACGACAGTGAACAACAAATGCACGAGGACGACATGACCTGGAAAAGGTGAGCCCTTCTGTCACAGAGGGGCTCGTCATGGGGGGCCCTTCTTTCCCAAAAGACCCCTTCTGTCACAGAGGGGCTTAACAGTCACTTTATTGCGATGCTCGGATTATGGGGAGGGACACAAAGACCCCCACACACGCACACACAGACCCACGCACACGCACGCACGCACGCACACACACATACACACACATACACACACACTCACACACACATACACACACGCACTTTTTGCGTCGGCGGCTGGGCAGAGGGCGACTGCTCTGACGGGAAGGCAACACAGGACGCGCTGTATGCAAATTAAGGCCGCGATGTGCGGAAGGAGGAGGAGGAGGAGCCCCGGCGCGACAGGAAGAGAGGAAGCCGGGCCACTCAGAGCTGCCGGCTGCGGCGGGGGGTGGACCGAGGGGGGAGCAGCAACGGAACTGGGGCTGCACTGGGCTGCATTGGGCTGGAGCTGGGGGGTGGCAGCCTAGAGCTGCAGCTGGCGGTGGGGAACAAAACGAAGCAGAGCCCAAACCAGTGGACCGAGCACAGCCCAGGGATGGGCCAGTGCGCCGAGACCTGCGGGCCTGCGGGGCGCGTGCGAAGAGACGGACGGCGGAGAGGCATGACTGGGCAGCCCCAGCTGCGGGCGCCGCGCCGCAAGCAGGCACCAGGGCCAGTACGTGAGCAGCACTGAGTTGGACAGGGCTGAAGCTGGTGCTGAGCGGCCCCCAACAGGAGCTGAGGATGCAAAGCCAAAGAGACAGAGCCCAGCCCAGTGGACCAAGGCACGGTTCAAGGATGAGCCGAAGCGCCGCGACCTGTGGGCTTGCGAGGCGCAGGCAGGGAGGGGTGCAAGGCAGGCCATGGCACCGCGCAGCCCTGAGCACACGCACGCGCACACACACACACACACACACACTCACACTCACACTCACACTCACACTCACACTCACACTCACACTCACACTCACACTCACACTCACACTCACACTCACACTCACACTCACACTCACACTCACACTCACACTCACACTCACACTCACACTCACACTCACACTCACACTCACACTCACACTCACACTCACTCACACTCACACTCACACTCACACTCACACTCACACTCACACTCACACTCACACTCACACTCACACTCACACTCACACTCACACTCACACTCACACTCACACTCACACTCGCACTCGCACTCACACTCGCACTCACACTCACACTCACACTCACACTCACACTCACACTCACACTCACACTCACACTCACACTCACACTCACACTCACACTCACACTCACACTCACACTCACACTCACACTCACACTCACACACACGCACACGCACACGCACACGCACACGCACCACGCACCACGCACACGCACACGCACATACACATATACACATGCATTCACACACTTTTCTGGCATCGCGGCCCTGCGCGCAGAGACAGGAGAGAGAAAGTCGTAAAACAGCAGCCGCGCGCGCAATTAGGAGCACACAAGCCCTCAGACAGCACCTAGGGTCCCGCAGCAGCCGCCCGCCATAAGCCAATCGGGTGTGGATGACGGGGGGGGACGGTGGGAGGACGAAGCTGCGGTGCAGTGGAGTTGCCGTAATGAAGCCATCCGGGACTGGGTTGGCGGGGTGAGCGAGTAAGCAGTGTGGAGCGACACGGAGACCAAGAACGACTTGAAGCCCAGACGGGCAGAGGGTGTCAAAACGGGCATGGTGGTCACGCCGACGGCGAGGACACGCACACACATGTCATCCTGCGGCCGAGTGACGACACTGCAGCGAGAGCCAACCTCGGGGCACGCTTAGCGTCAATTCCATCTGGCGTTGCAGATGGGGGGCTTATCTGGACAAGCCCTCGTGCAGAAAAAACGGTTGTGCAAACCGAGCGTGCGTTAAGTGGTAATCGAAGAACCAGGCGACACATACGAACACACGCGCACACATCCTTTTTGGCGTCGCGGCCTCGCGCGCGGCGTCGAGGCGTCGAGGCGGAGAAGGTCGAAAGCAGAGGATCGCGCGCAACTAGTCGCCCTGGCCTTCAGTTACCGCTTAGGGTCACAGGTTGCCGGCCGCCGTAACCATCCGGGACTGGATGGCGGGGGGCACCCATACACTTACGCACGCGCGCACACACACGCGCGGGCACGCACACACACAAACACACACACACACACATCTACACATACACACACACACACCTACACACACGCACACACACACACACACGCACACACACACAACACACACACACACGCACACACACACACACACTTTTTGACGTCGCTGCCACCCGCGCAGCGAAGCGAGGATGTCAGCCAAGCGGGAGCGCCGGGAGGGAGTTGCGACGGCCGTGGCACCCACAAACACACACACACCACAACCACACACACATACACACACGTTTCGGCGGTAGCGGCCTCGCGCGCGGCGACGAGGCGGAGAAAACCGAAAGACAGTGGTGGCGGCGGTCCGGCCGTCAAGCATCACTTGGGATGTGGGCCTAACAGTATGAGCCATCCGGGCGTGGATCACTTAGGATGTGGTCCTGTCAGTATGAGAAGGGTATACGCGATACCGTGGGCGGTGCCCTCACGGCAGCAGGAGGGTAGGAGGACTGCATCAGCCATGGGCACGCAGACCGAGGGACCTGCCCACACGGCGAGCGTGATGGACTGCAGAGGTACAGGCTCGGCGAAAACGGACAAAGTGCAGTGCGCGCCAAGGGACGAAAGCAAGGAAAGGTGCAACACACGGAGAACGAACATGGGGCAGAAGCCCATGAGAAGGGAGGGCGGCGAGGCGAAAGCCTAAAAAGAAAGTGCAGAAACCAGCGAGGCGAGGGGGGGCCGCTTGCGGGCGGAATGCGGCCCCGTCAGTTCGACGAGGGGAATTGGCACTGGATGGTGCAGGTGAAGGTGCGTGGCCGAGAACACACACACTCAAGCTAACCACGACAACACAACAGACGCGCACACACACACACCACACCGAAAGCGGCGAACACACATACACACACCACAACAGCAACAACAACAACAATCCGTAGCCATTTTGGCTCAAGTTCGAAACGCTTCCCTGGCGCTTCGAGCTTGGTCGCTGCCGAAGGGACGGCTCAGGGCGACCTTCTTGCGAGGACAGGCCTGGCGGCACGCGAGCTTCAGCGCCCGTGCCTTCCATCCGCATTTTGCGGAGATCCCTCCCAGTCCACCGTGCTCTTCACCTCGCCCAGACTGCTGCCATGGGGAAGCGGCGATCTGAGCGGCGTGGCTCTGCACGATCTTCATCGCCCTCATCTGCTCCAAGAAGGAGCGCCAGCAGGACACCCGACGCCCGCCGCTCCGACGGCGAAGATCAGTCTCGGATCACCTCCCAGCTCGACTCGATCGCCTACAGCATTGCCAGCATGAACCAGGTGGTCTCGCAGAACGCAACAGAGCTGGCTGAACTTCGAGGTGCCGTGCAGGGAAATTTCAACCGATGCGGGGAGCTCGCTGATCAGATGAAGCTACTCGCTCGCGACGTACAGTCCAAGCACCAGATGCTCGACACTGAGTTGGAGAACGTCATCTCTGTACAGGACGCGAAGTTGAATGCCCTCCGCACCGAGCTCTTAGCTGGGAACACAGGTGACGCCGCCATGACCTGCCCCTCGCTTAGTGAGAAGTGCGAAAGCATAGAGCGACAACTGGCCGACCTGGCCGATCGTCAGCGCATCTCAAAGACTCGGCTGCGCGAGTCGCTCTCCACCCCGGCCCCGGCCCCCCCCCCCCCATGTCCCCCAGCGCCTCGAGCGCCAGGGGCAGCTCGCGCCCGAGCCCGCCCGACCAGCCGCAGCAGGATACATGCAAATTGGTCCTGCTTGGCTTTCCTAGGCCCTTCCTTGCCAAAGATCTTCGTGAGATTGGCAACGCGTGCATCAGGCAATTCTCCCCAGAAGCACAGCAGGCAAGGATTCTTGCCCGCGGCTTTGATCTTTCGAAGAAGGTGACTCTCCTCTTTGAGACGGCGCTAGGCGCCAGCACTTTCCTGGACAATATCATCAGAGCAGGGGGCACATGGAGTGTGCCTGACCCTGCCGAAGGCGCCCCGCCCCTTTCACTCCGCCTCCGTCGTGATCTCAACCCCATCTCGCGGCAGCTGTTCCTCTCCCTCGGGAGGATCCGAGCTGCACTCACTGCCCTCCTTGCACCGAAAGGAGTGGAGGTAGGCAGCACAGGACTCGGCGGCTCAGTTTTCTTTTTTACGGCGGGCCTACGAGCCCGCACAGGCAGTCAAAGTGATAGTTTCAGGAGAGTCGAATATTGAGATCCGCTGCGCCAGAGATGTTTTCCTTGAATTTGGAATCGTCGAACACATCGAGCGCATCGAGGCTGCAGGGGCGGTGGCGCTCCGTAGGCCCTTTTAAGACGGAGGCAGACCGTTTTCCAACTCAGGCCCCCCCCCTCTTGCGCCTCCTCCCTCTTCCTCCCCCCCTCCCCCCTTTCCCTCTGTGCATGGAACACTGGCGCCCTCTTCACCACTGTGAAAACGAACTCCTGGCGTGCGCGGGACCGTTGCCACCGTTACCTATCGCTCTGCAACACCAATGACATCATTACCGTACAAGAATCACGTGGACATATCGGGGATATTGCTGAGTTGGAACACAGCCTGCCTGGCTTCCGATTCGGATATTCTTTCTTTGAAGACTCCTCTCGGGAAGGAGGGGTTGTCACCGCTCTCAGTCCTGCTCTCGTGCATCTCTTCTCTTCCGTTTCTCATTCTATTTTGGTCACAGGGGGGATGATCAAACCGACGTTGATTGGGGATTATGGAAATCAGATTGTATACAATCTTCATCTCCCGAATACTTATGATGCGTTCCCTCTTTTTGCTGGAGCGCTCGGCGTGCTGCAACGCGACGTTCTGTTACACCTGGGGGAGGACGCCGTTGTAGGCGCACGCATCCTGCTCATGGGGGACAGGAATTTTGTCTTAGAGGAGGAGGGGAGGCTCAACGGGGACGGGAGTGGTATCTCTGCCGGCGACGCTGGGCGCTCGCGACACTTTCGCCGTCTTCTTCTTCACTTCACCGAACTGTTTCAGCCCGCCGACACCCGCAGGGGGAAGAAAGGGTCCGCCGTCGCTTCGACCTCGCGGTTAGATCGGATCTACACCTCCCTTCCCGCTGCCCTTATCCGTGATCTCACCGTCTCCACCGCTGTCGTTGGGAAGCTGAAAGCGGTGATGAGCAGCGACCACCTGCCCGTTCGTTCCACTATCACAAGGTACTCTCCCGACCCCAGGAGTCCCTGCATCCCCGCATGGCTTGCCGAGACCCCTGAGTTCGGACAGGCCCTTGAGGAGGTGATTGCTACCATCCCCGCCGCCTGGGACGAGTGGACCCGTTTGGAGTTTGCCAAGTCTATGATGTTTGAAGCTGGCCGATCGGCCCGTCTTGCTCTGCGGCGTCGGCTTGCCCGCACGAGACAGGAGAAGCACTATTGGGCTCTCTCAGCGATGCGTGCGGTGATACGTGGTGACCAAGAGGGGACTCGACTCGCTCTTGAATGTTATCCTCGGCTTCGGACCCACTTCGACGAGCTCGATCGGTGCATTCACTTCGAGGGGTTATCGCAGCATATCTTCTGCATATACAGGCAACTTCTGGAGGAGGAGGAAGGCGATATTCGGAGGGGCTCAGCGGATGCATCGGTGACAAGGTCGGCGATGGCTCGGTTGCGACGGCGGCGGCTCCTCTGGCAAAAGTTTCGGAAGCGGACGTCCTGGGGAATATCATCTCGGTGGACGGAGTCCACGCATCGTCCGACTCGGAGGCCGCCGTTACTCTCGGGGCCTTCTGGGAGTAGCAGTTTGCCGCCCCCACCGTCGACCGCTCCCAGTGGAATTCGATTGCCACCCATATTCGCACCGTACATGCCCCGCTTTCGGTCGACTGGTGCCTTCCCGATGCTGCATGGTTTGAGATGGTTCGGACTCGTGGGCGCAGCACCCCTGGTCCTGATGGACTACCGTATGCCGTGTGGAAGCAACCGTGTGCGGCTCGTATTTTATACTCGTGCTACCTCACCCTCTTCGATGACCGCATCTCCTCTCTCCCGTCTGACATGCTCTGCAGCTTGCTTGTATTTCTTCCTAAATGTGCCCTACAGGATGACTGCCCAGGCCACCCGCTGCACCGACAGGCGGCTGCCACCAGACCCATCTGCCTGGGCGACACGGATGTTAAGATCTTAGCCGCCGCCTGCGTCATGCCCATTGCCGCGAACTCTGCTAGCCTGATAGGGGAGGAACAGAAGTGCGTCAGCGGGAGGGACATGATTGAGAACGTGGCGAGGGCGGAGGCTTGGGGGGTGGAGAAATACATGACGGCATCTTCAGACGCGGCTTTACTGTTGACTGACTTCGCGTCAGCGTTTCCTAGCCTGGCGCAGGAGTGGCTCTTCTTCGTGCTTGAGGCCATGGGCATTCCTTCCCCGCTCGTCCACTTCTTCCGAATGATGTACTCCGATAACACCGCTATCCTCTCACTTCGTGGTCGTCGTCACGGGCTTATTCGTATCGCGTCTGGGGTCAAACAAGGCTGCCCCGCCTCCATGTTCCTCTTCGCTCTCGCCGTGAACCCTCTGTTGGCATGGATTAGGGCGTCCCTCGGCTCAGCGCTGGGGCTGTCTCTTGCATATGCCGATGACTTCGGTTTTGGAGTTGAGCGAATCTCCTCATCACTCAAAGCGCTTCTTGACAGCTTGGAAGCACTGGCGGCGGTTGCCAACCTTCGGCTGAACTTTCGGAAGTGCCAGGTGGTCGTCTGCGGGACTATGGACACATCACCCATCCGCTCCCTCCTCCGCTCCTTTGGCGCGCCCTACAACCTCATTCAGGTCTCCCTTTCCGCCGCCTACCTTGGCTTCCCGATCGGCCCCGGGGGCGCCGCGCAGGTATGGTCCCCCATCCTCCCCAGCTTTGTTGCGAGGATTCACCAGACGCGTGCATTGGGATTGGGAATTGCTCAGTCCGCGGCTGCCTTTCAAGTCATGTGTGTTAGCAAGCTCCTATTCAGGCTTCAGCTCTACCCGCCCTCCCAGGAGCTGGCGCCCGCCTACCGCAACGGAGTGCCCCTCCTCACCTCGGGGCCCAGGAACGCCATCTCCTACAACGTCGCCACGAAACTTACCCGCATCGGATTCGCCACTGAATTCCTGGAGCTCGACGCGGTCGCGAAAGCCACTGCCCTTCGGTATCTCTTGAGATCTGGGTGGATCTTTGGGCTTCTGGATTCGCTGGAGGCCTCTCGTTCAGACGTCGAACACATTCCGTATAGGTGGCTTCGTGGGTGGCATGCTGAAGGCCTCTTGGGATATTTGAGGTCGGTCAAAATGTGGTATTGCGGGTTATCCCTTGACATCCCTTCCTCTTCGAGCAAGTTACAACATCGACTCTATCGGGCGTTTCGAGAGCTAGAGACCAGTGGGGGCATCGAGTCCATCCTCCTTCGGCGTGCCCACCACTTTTGCCCTGAGGTCACCCGTGATCATATCGTCATCCTGAAAGAGAACATAAAAAGAGTGTGCAAAGCAACGAGTATGTATGTTGGCATGGCTCCCTTTCGTTTGCTGACTGGATCTATCTGCACGAGCTCCCGATTTCACTCAGCCCCAAGAGGGTGTCTATTCGGGCGCCAGACCGTCGACGGAGTCGACAACGATTCGCTTCGCCATTATTCTTCTTGTCCGAAGCTGGAATCACTTCTCAGGAGATGGATGGGGAGACATATTCGAGTCTATCAAGGTGAGCGCTCATTCCATTGGTTTCCCTCTTGCCTCCTCCTCGCATTTGACGATGTTGCTGGTCTCCTCCGTCGTGCTTCCCGCATGGAAGCCTTTCTTGCGGCCCTGAACGCCCGTCGAGTTGGGCGCTCCGCCGCTGCTGAACAGGTGTTTGAAGCCCGTCTGCGTGTGCTGGCCCGCCGCCACCCAGCGCTCGCAGACGTTTGGTGTGATGCAAGTGTTTGGGTCACTCGCCGTCTGGCAAGGGAGGGGGTCCCGAGAAGGCGAGCGCTGCCGCCGCGGGTGCACGGCACCCCGCGCGGCAGGTGGGAGCTCCCCTCGGATGGTCAACCCCCCCCTTGCCGCGGCAGAGTGCGGACTGCTCGACCAAGGTGTGTCGACCGCCTTGCGCAGGGACTCCAAGAAGCCTTGAGAGCCCCCCCCCGACTGCGCAGCGCCCCCGGCAGCCAGTTGCCGGTTCGTCCGAGGCTGGTCTGCCCGGGGGCGCACGCGCTCGCCGGCCGTTGCTTGAGCTCTTCTGCGCCGCCCCCCTTAGCAGCCAGCTGCCGGTTCGTCCGAGGCTGGTCGGCGCGGGGGGAACGCGCGCGCGCCGGCACCGTTTTCCGATTTCTTCTGCGCATTGTCGTGGCGCAGAGGAAGGAGGAAACAAAAAAAAAAAAAAAAACAGCAGCAGCAACAACAACAACAATCAGTTTAAGACTGTTCGCCATTATCTGATCGAGTGTCCAATAACGTGTATTCCCACCCACCCCGATGCCCGCCCTCTTCGTCTTCGATCGAACCCCTTTTTGGGGGTATACTTTTCTTCCCTGCAGGCCGGGCCCCGGCAAGCGGCGGGGCGGCTCGGCCTGGCCAGCGGCAGTGCTGATCGGCGGGGCGGCCGCGGACCGTCGACCCGACCCCAAGAGGGACGGACAGGGGACCGACCACGACGACGACGACGTCGACGACGACGGCGACGACGACGACGACGACGGCGACGACGAGCGAAAGCGAGAGCGAGCAAGAACGACAGCAGGGCCACGAAGGACACGAAGTAGGCCACGAAGGCCGACAGCGGGGACACGAAGGGAATGCGTATGGGGCCACGAAGAGCGCGAACGAGCGGGGGCCACGAAGGGCAGATAATGCGGGGCCACAGAAGGCAACGATGGGGCCACTGAGGGTAGCAACTGGGCCACGTAGGACAGTGAGGGGGCCACAAACGGCGACAGCGGGGCGACGAAGGGCATGCACATGGGGCCACAATGGGCGAGAACGAGCGGGGGCCACGAAGGGAATACGTATGTTGGGCCTCGGAGAGCAAGGACGGGGCCACTGAGGGCAGCAACGGGGCCACGAAGGGCAGCGAGGGGGCCACGAAGGGCGACAGCGGGGCCACGAAGGGCATGCATATGGGGCCACCAAGGGCGCGAACGAGCGGGGGCCACGAAGGGCATACATATATGGGGCCACGAAGGGCAGCGAGGGGGCCACGAATGGCTGCAACGGGGCCACGAAGATGAGCGAGGGGGCCACGAAGGGCTGCAACGGGGCCACGAAGGGCTGCAACGGGGCCACGAAGGGCAGCGAGGGTGCCACGAAGGGCTGCAACGGGGCCACGGAACAAAACGAGGGGGCCATGAATGGCTGCAACGGGGCCACGAAGGGCAGCGAGGGGGTCACACAACAAAGTCAGGGGGCCACGAAGGGCTGCAACGGGGCCACGAAACAAAGCGATGGGGGCCACGAAGGGCTACAACGGGGCCACGAAGGGCAGCGAGATCCCGATTCTTAGGTAATCTGTGAGGGAGTCCTAAGCGTGAACGCGACTCCTGGGTGCTGGGTGTCAGGAGCGCGGCGCGTGAGTAAATTGCAGGAGTTCCCATGCAAGGGCGCTATTAGTCAGCAAGTCTCCAGGGAGAGCGCAACTCCAGATCGCCGGGAGAGCGATTCCTGCATAGATCGTAAGGAAGTCCAAAGTGAGAGCGCGATTCCTGAATCAAATGTGAGAAGTCTCGGGCGGGAACAGGGGTCCTGGCTAAATTGTGAGGAAGTCTCAGGCGGGAGCCGTTGTTGTTGTAACCCGGGGGCCAGGGGCTCAGTTTGAGCAGGAAGACTTTCCCTGTCAAAAAACAGGGTGCGAGCGTCGAGGGGCACACTTTGATGGAGAAAAACAGTATGCACCGGTGGGGGGATCAACAATAATTATTCTTCAGAAGTGAGAGTTCAACAACAGCAACAACAACAACAAAAAAACAAAAACAACAACAACAACAACAACAACAACAACAACAACAACAACAACAACAGCAACAACATAGACAGCAACATCAACAACAACAACGAACTACATACGCACACACACACACGCACGCACGCACGCACATATACACACACGCACACATTTGCACACACACACACACACACGCACGCACGCACGCACGCACACACACACAAACACACAAACACACACACACACAAACACACACACACGTACACACGGGCACACACGGACACCCGAAAGGAGCATGATAGCATATCCATATCCTGCCTTTCCCTCACCCTCCATCCTTAGCATCGTCCTCTTTCTCGCCTTCTCCGCCCCCTTTCCTCAATGTTCCTCCGTCTACTCATCTTATTCCCCTCTCATCTCTCCCTCCTCCTTCGCTTCCTTCTCCTGATCCCTCGTCATTTGCCATTTCAGCTTCATGATACTCCTCCTCCTTATCCTCCTTCCTCGTCTTTCTGTTCTCTCGTCTCCTTCTCGCTCCGCGCCCTTCCTCTCCTCATCCTCCGCCCTTTTCCTCTCTCGTCCATCAATCATCCCCTCTCCCCCTCCGCACGGGAGCGCACGCTTGAGGAGGGTGACGGGGTGAAGTGGGAAGACGGCAGAGGAGGAGGAGGAGGAGGAGGAGGAGGAGGAGGAGGGAGCAGAAAGAGGAGGAGAAGGAGGAGGAGTAGGAAAGAGAAAGAGGAGAAGGAAGAGCAGCGAGGAGGAGAAGGGGGCAGGAGGGAGGAGGCATAGAGGAGGCGAAGGACTGCGGAGGAGAAGGAGGGCGGAGGAGAATGAGGAGGATGGAGGATGAGGAGGGAGGAGGGAAGGGAAAGGAGGACGCAGGCAGGAGGGAGCAGGAGGAGTTCCTCCCCCTTGTAAAGCTGTGACGGGGTGTGTGCTCAAGGGCATTTTCTCCATGGGCGCGAGGCTTTCCAGTTCCCAAGAGGCAGCACTGCTGTGCCTCACCAGTTGCCCTCCATGAGGCCACTGGAGGCAGATTCCTCGACCTGGAGGCAGATTCCCGGGGCTGGCTCAGTGGTGTCGCCGCGTAGCTGACATCCCTGGAGTCGCCTCCCCCTCCTGGCTGCTAGGCTCCGCTGCGGCAGAGCCAGGCGACCACGCTGAAGGCAACGCTGGAGAGGCGGCAGACCTGAGCGGCCTGCTGGAGAAGCGTATGGGCCACGTCGACGCACAGCTGGACAAGCTGCTGGCGCACGCGGAGGACCGGTCGCCCTCTCCATTTTCCCCCCGGGGGACAGCAGCGAGGCGGTCGGGGTTCGGGGATCGACGTCCGAGGTATCTGATCGTCGGATTTCGCCACTTGTGGGCCTCCCAGGGCGCAGCCGTCGACACGGGAGGATTCATTACGGTCAGGATCTTTGGCTTACCGTGTCGCGCCGTCGGTTTTGGCCCACCACGCTCTGGCGCGACACGCTAAGCACATCCCATCCCCCGAGCATCAACGATTCGAGCCTTTCGAGGCCCCCCGCTGGGCGGAGCGGAGAGAGACACGCTACCCGCTTGCAGGGCATTCTGTGTCGCAAGGGCGGCCGCCGCGACACGCTGAGAACACGTTCCCGACCGTACCTCTGAAATTCGGGCAAGGACCCGCCACACGGGCAGGTCATGGGTGCCGATGTTCACGGAGGAGCTCAGACCTTTCTGGGCGTCGCGAGGCAAATTGCCCCAGGGACGTACCCGACCCATTCGATACGGGGAGCAACATCAAGGCCCATGAAGTACGCCCGAGATGTGTATATATAATAGATACATCGATGCACACAGAAGCTGTTGCGCTGAACACCTCAGATATCAGAGAGCGGGAGTATTTGAACGTATGGCATTATTGTGGAGAGGACGAGAAGGAGGATGAGGGGCAGGATGATGCGGACGAGCCTGGCAGCAACCAGGTGGGTTGGGGGGTTTGAGGGGCTGGGGGCGAGTGGGATATTTTGAGCTGCGTAAGCGTCACTCCGCTGGACCCCCAGGGCGCAGAACAGTCACGACAAGTGCCGTCTTACGGGTGTGACGCCATTCCTCTGGACCCCCCAGGGGCGCAGCCAAATGCAGACAGCTGCCTAGCAGCACACAGGGCGGGCGAGCTCTAGTTTCGATCCTCCCAGGGCGCCGCGCTGCTGGACCCAGCGTAGGCGCAGCAAAGTGGCGACCGTCGTGCTTTGGCAGCACCCAGGGAAGGGAGGGCGATGCCTGGTTGAGTGGGTCTTCTCGAGACCGGCGATCCCGCAGGACCCTGAGGGGCGCAGAAAGGCGGCGGCACTGGCGCGCAGAATTAGCCGCACACAGGGAGGGCGAGGTCTAATTAGGTGGGTCTGCTTTAACAGCGCTCCCCTGGACCCCTGGGGGCGCAGAAGCGTGGCGACGGTCGCGAGCCTGGCAGCACCCGGGCAGGGTGAGGTCTCGTTGAGTTTGCGCGAGGCCGGCATCCGCTGGTCCCCTAAGGGCGCAAAACAATGGCGACAGTTGTGCGCCTGGTGGCACCCAGGGAGGACGATGCCTAGCTGGATTTACGCGTGTCCTGGTTCCGCAGGACACCCTGGGGGCGCAGTCCCATTTGGGACAGTTGCGTGCCAGGCAGCGCCCAGGGAGGCGAGGAGTGACGGGGCTTGCATGACAAATGATTCCGACGGAACCCCCAAAGCACAGCAAAGTGGCGACAGCTGCGCGCCTGGGAACCATCAGGGAGGGCGAGGTCTAGCATGGCTTGTATCAGTAGTCGCTGGGCTGGACCCCCCCATGGGCGCAGCAAAGTGGCGGCAGTTGCGCGCCTGGCGGCACCCAGGGAGGGCGAGGTCTGGGCTGGTCTGTGTGAATGGTCGCTCCGCTGGCCCCCCCCCCGTTGCTCAGCAGAGTGGCGACACTTGTGCGCCTGGCAGCACCCAGGGAGGGTGTGGTCTAGAAGAGTATGGGTGAGGCGTTGCTCCGCTGGGCCCCCCTTCCAGGGGCACAGCGGAGTGGCGACAGCTGCGCCCCTGCAACACCCAGGGAAAGCGAGATCTAGCTGGGCCTGCGTGGTACGCCACTCAGCTCGGCACCCCAGGGGGGGGCAGCAGGTCCGCGGCACTTGCGCGCGTGGCAGCACCCAGGAAGGGCGAGGGAGAGGACGCGAGGAGGACAGGAGTTGCCTTGGAGTCTGGAGCCACATGCGGTTCCCCTGGCACTGAGAGCTGGATTCAACGATGAACGCGGTGGGGACCGGGTCAATGAAAAAAATGCCCGCAACGAGCGATGTGTCTTCTGGGCGGGGCCGAGAGCTCTGGAACTCCACTTCGAACAGTGCATGACGCATGAGCCCCGGGAGTAGCAAAAGGGAATATGGATGTAACGTTGGCTTGTGCCAGCGCCTGGGGTTGCGCACAGACAGCGCCCAGAGGGAACTGGCTCAGGTTTGCACGTACCAGTCCGCAGAACTGTCCAGGTCTGTCGCAACAGCACCCTGCCCTGGGGGCCTGATGACGCCAGCCTTAAGTCGGGCCTGTCCCTCTACAGGGGGGATATTCAAAGATAGTCAAGGGCCTGTCCCTCTACGGGGAATCTCCAAAAATAGTTTAAAACCAAAAAATAGTCAGGGGACGATTTTATTTTAGTATTTTTGAGCATTGGGAATAGTTTTAACTATTTTTCAGATTTCGCCCAAACTCCTCCTGTTGGGGGACACGCCCGACCTATCGCCAGCCTGGGTCTGCGTTCGGAAGCTGTCTGTGCGCAAACCCACGCAAGCCAGGTTGATGTGCTTCTGAAGAGAAAGGGCGAGCATGGACCCCAATGGAATATCGCGGGCGCGGGAGGCCACGCAGTCCCAGAATCTCCAGCGGCGAGACGCGTCGCTTGTGACCCTGGCACCGCGCGGGGATTCTCGGACAAAAAGCCATTGCGCCAGGAAGGGCACGGAGTCCAACATCCACAGGCCATGGACCCCAGGCACCATCCCAGGACCCGACCACGACTTCGCCAATGCCCAAAAAGGCGCAGCAACGAAGGACGAGGAGGACGTGAATCCTCCTTGGCGGAGGTCACCGGAGGCTTCCCGCTAAAGGCTCCAGAAGGGCCCCCAAACGCAGGATAGTGGTCCAAATGCTGAGTGCGTAGCTGAGAACTCCGCGCGCGCGCAGGGGGCCACAGCGCCCCAGAAGTTGTTTGGGAAGACGGCGACGTTACCGTCGATGAGAACGACGACGACGACGACCATCCTCGACGACGACGACTAGCCACAACGATGACGACGACGACGGCGATGACGACGACGACGACGACGGCGATGACGACCCCCAACAACGACCTTGGTTTATCTTAAAAGCGCCCTGGGCGTTTTTGCTTGCGTTTTCTAGTTTGGGCCTTTGACAGACTGAAGACGCTAAGAAAACGCTATATTTGTTTTAGCGTTTTTGGGGTCGTTTTTGGGGCTCTTTCAGGTTCGTTACTGTGGTGCAGCGTGAGGCTCCTCCTTGCCTTCTCTGCCAGCTTGGCTCCCGCGCTCCCCGCCCTGCCGCCGTTCGCCCTTTCTGCCCCCCAATCCTTCTCCCAGGTCGACGCACCTGCCTTGATCCATGCGCTGCGCACACGGGGGGGGGAGGGGGTGCAAAAAACCGGTTCCCGCGCAAAGGCCTAAACACGCAACAAAAAAACGCTCTGGCACCGGTCTAACACACGAGGGGGGGTGGCAGCAGGGAGGGCGGGCCTCCGCAACGAGTCACCAGCGACGGCCGCAGAAAGGCAACACTGTATAAAGAAGACGATAGGGACACGCAAGGAGACGGAAACACACAATCCACGTATCTGAAAACACGAAACAGCGGTTTGAACACGCTACAACAATGCATCATGTGTTTGGCGCTTTCAGTTTTTGTTAAGACCTGAAAGCGCTAAAACAAGGATTTCCAAGACACCGAGCTGAAAACGCTAAGACAACGCCCTGGGCATCTTTAAGATGCACCAAGACAACGACGACGACCGCCCACGACGACGGCAACCACAACGACGACGACCAACACGGAAACGACGACGACGACGACGACGACGACGACGACGACGACGACGACGATGGCCCTCCCCCGGCGCTAATGCTTTGGGGAGCGCCCGCGCGCGCATGCGCATGCTGCACGGGATGGCCCGTCGTCCCCGCCGCACGCAGGAGGCCACGGAATCCAGGAAGCTCCTGTGGAAGATCGAGCAGGTCACGGCCAGCGACAGGGGGGGGACTGGCCCAAGGGGGGGTCTGCATCGACCACCAAATTGCCCACTCCGTCTCCTCGCCGATCGGGGCCTGGGACTCCCCACTGCGCCCAGGAGCGTGCGGCTTCGCCATCGACAGCCGATCTATCGGCGATGTACCGCCAATTCCAGCTCGATGTTCTCCCCCCCCCCACTCCCCCTCCGCTCCCCCCACCCCCCCCGTGAGCTACGGTCGGGGACTTTTGCTAAGCGTGTCGCGGCGGCGGCCCCAGCGACACGCTATCCCGTGCAAGCGGATAGCGAGAAACTCCGCTCCGCGGGGCGGGATGCGGGGCAAAGCTCGGGGCGCTGACGCCTGGGAACCGGGACGTTAGCGTGTCGCGCCGACGCGTGGTGGGCCAGAATCGACCGCGCGACACGCTAAGCAAACGCTCCCGGCCGAGGTCCCCACTAACGCTTCCCTTCCGCAGGGCGTCTGCAAGCTGCGCGGCGTCACGGCGGGCTTAAGCGCGTCACCCGCGTCCGCCACCACCCTGCGGGAGGCAGCGGCGTCGCCCCAGGGCAGCAGGACCCGCTGGAGCCAGCGTTAGGAGGAGGGACACAGGTCAGCCGACAGGTAATAGGGGTTTAGTGCAGACGGTGCTCAGCGGTCCTGCGAAGCCAGATTTGGATGGGGGGCCGCGTTTGGGAGCCGTTCGCGGCCTTGGAGGTGGTTCTACACATTGGCTGAGCCAGTTTCGGCGCTTGGGAAGCCCCTTGCGCTGAGCTGGGCTTGCCAGCACCCGAACATCGGGCCGCCCAACAGGTGGCAAAAGGACCGAGGCGTCCAGGGAGTCTTCTTGTTGTTGACGTCCACTGTGGATGCTTCTGGAGGCCGCATCGCCTTGGGTTTTCGATCGAGTGTTGACTCTCGGGGGCCCGGAGGGCCGCCACGCGAGCCGTCGTCGACGCGAGCCGTCGTCGTCGTCGTCGTCGTCGTCGTCGTCGTCGTCGTCGTCGTCGTCGTCGTCGTCGTCGTCTTCGTCTTCGTCGTCTTCGTCGTCGTCGTCGTCGTCGTCGTCGTCGTCGTCGTCGTCGTCGTTGTCGTCGTAATCGTCGTAATCGTCGTCGTCGTCTTCGTCATCGTCATCGTCTTCGTCGTCGTCGATGTCGGCGATTTGGATGTTTTTGGGCGATCTAGAGGTTCTCGTCGCTGCTGCTGGTTGCAGCTCGAAATTGTCCTCGACCCAGGCGCCTGCCGCAAGCCCTGCCACTGTGCCAGCGCAGCACTCTACGTTGCGACTCTTCGATAATCGACCAGAGGATAGCACGACCCGATTCGCTCTTCCGAGGCATGAGAAATTCGAAACGTGTGGTACCTATCTCTCTCATCTGGAGCTAGAGTCTAGAGAGTCGGAACATGTGACGGCCTTCTCCCTTGCTCAAACTGGGACGTAGCATGCAACAGCTCGCTTCCCTACTGGGGAGAAAGCCGCAGCATGTCAGGTGCGTTACTGACAGGCCCTTTCCTTCGAGGGGTCGAGAAGTCGGCATCTCTTCCTCGGCGGAAGGCCAGCGGGAGGTGGCGGCAGCAAACAAGGGCGGCTCCGCCGGCGGAAGGCAGCGGAAGTAAAACATGCGCCCCCAAGAGGTATCAACATTTTTGGATGCAGGGTTTCCGGAGCCGGCCATGGAGGAGGAGGGCGAGGACGATAACGAAGATAATGATGATGTGACGGAGGAGAGACGAACAAGATGCAGGAGGAGGAGGAGGGGGAGGAGAAAGTCATGTTGGAACTAACTTTTGGGCGTCGTAGGGGCTGCTCTTGGGATGCATTGGAGGCCTCTCGGGGCCCTCTGCGGGCGTCTTGGGATTTGGCCGTCGGGGGCCTTTCTTGGGACCTCTCGGGCATACATTGAGGCCGTTTGGGAATACAGGGTCTAGTGTTGGTATGGACGCCTCCAGGACATCTTGGATCCCTTCTGGGCCGTCTGGTAAAACATCCTAGCCATCTTGGAGGCTTTGTAGGACGCTTGGGCTGCGTCGAGGCGCCCAGAAAGTCTCTAGAAGGGGGGTGCATGCGCCGCTTTGCGACGAAGAGGGGTCAGCACTTGTGTGCGCCATGCGTGTACAGCGCACGGGCCTTCGACTCCTGCGATGCTGGCGCGCGTGTTTGCTCTGCAGGCCTCGCGGTGCAAGTCTGCCACGTGCCCAAACACGGCTCTTCCAGTCCGCGCCGGAGCGCGGCGGATCTTGGATCCGCGCGGGCGGGATCGCCTTGAGGCGATCTCGGATTGGTTTCTTTGCTCCTGCTTGGCGCGCTGAGGCGACGCAGCGGAGGACGCATGCGGTTCGCAGGCGGTGTAGTCCCCCGTGGCTGTCGTCGAGCAGTGCAACTGGTGCAGTGGTGCTGCGTCGTGGCCCGCGGACATGGCCCTTGCACCAGCTCTCTTGCGCAAAGAACCAGAAGCCTGTGCAGTCCCTCGCAGCTCTCGTCGGGTGCGCGCCCGAGACGTGCGGGCCGTTGCCAGAGGTGTGCTGGCGGGCCAGGCGCCAGGGCATGCAGGGGAGCGACGGCGGAACGGCACCCTCCACACTTCATGCTAAGGGTCCAAATTGATTGGGGCCACAGTCCCCTGTCCACGAGCTCAAAGCATGCTCGTCGAGGGCCTCGAATGCAAGGCCGGGGGCGGCTTGCGAGCATCGGCGGCGGCGCTGCGGGCGCACAGACCCCATCGGGAGCATCTGCTGACTCGTCGCGCGGTCGGCGTCGACGGCGACGGCGGCAGCTGGGCCCGCAGCACGGCCCTTGCCGCAACGTGGTGCGCAGGTAGCTCCACACGTCCGCGGCTGGGCCTGCATGAAGCTCTTGGCCCCAGGGTTGCTCTCTGTGTCCTGCGGCCTCCAGGGGCCTAAAAGTGTCCCGAGAGCCCTGGATCCTCGAGCCTCGAGGGGCCTAAAGAGTGACCCATAGTGACCCCGATGATGATGCGCAGGATCTCCTGGATCTGGCGCAGGAGACGGTACTGACCAGTCTTTCCCCCGAGGCTAGTCGCGAGTGTATGCAGCGTGGTCGCTCAACGAAGGCAGCTCTGTAGCGGGAGTCGTGAGGTACCCTCTTGCTATGGGACGGGCGGGCGGCGGTGATCGTCATTTGCTTGATCAGCCAAATTTCTGGTTAGTAATGGTTTGGATAAGTTGTTTTTCGCATGGCCTTGTGCACCTTACCTCATGTCATCTAATAACTTCATCTGGCCTCAATCCGTTGCAAGTCACTCTATTTCATCTGATCTCACGTCGTGTCAGCTTCCGTAGCCGCTTTGGCTCAAGAGCCAGGGCGCCAAGGGTCAGATTGGGTATTCCTAGCGATGACATCAACCTGAACCGAATGCTCAGACGTGCTCTCGACCCTGGCACTGGCAGGGTCGCCTGGCGACTGACTCGTAGGCGCTAAGGGTAGCGGCCAGCGCCACGTTCCCATGGCGCAACGGAGGAGAGTCAGACAGTCAGACATCCCGCCTGCTGCGCGGGCAGTCGATCCAGCGAGCGGATTTGTCCCTCAGCCTCTGGACTGGCTAGCTGTCACAGCCGCTGTGCGCCATCGCGCAGTCCGAGGCTTCGCACGGAGCGCGCTCCAGCGTCTTGGCTGGGGCTGCCAGCGAGGCGCTCGTGAGGAGCAATGCCGAGCCCACGCCTGTGTTGCATGGCATCCCTCCTCTTGCCCGGCCACCCACCATGGCGCCGCTCCGCGCCGTTGGAGAAGTGGTTCTGGCCCCGCTATCACCGCGACGCTCCAGGTCCGAGTCCCACTCGCCCACTAGGCGTTCTCGGCGGGCGCCCACGGCGTCTGCCACGATGAGGGGCACCCAGAGGGGGTTTCGGCGGGACACGGCCGTCACTGGTCCAGGCGGGGTCCGCGAGAAGCCAAGCAGTGACACAAGCAGTGCCATTGCCAGCGTCGTCCGCGACCCAGTGCCTGGTGCGTAGGTGTATGATGCCCTTGCCCATGCCTGTACCCATGCAAGGGCAAGCAGGCCCGAGAGCATCAGCATGTCCCTCGATTCGTGTGCCGACCACGACGAGGTCGACTCGGAGGCAGACAAGGACGCAGTCTCCACGTTCACTGCCGCTGAGAGCCCTAGGCTTGCGAGGCTGGTGATGAACACCTCGTCGTTAGCCGCTAAGGAGGAGGTCAACCTGAGAGGGCTCGAGAGGTCGTGCACGAGGGTGACCATCGATCCGTACTCGTCGAGGGCCGCGCCAGTTCTGGCAGCCACGAGCACACGATGGCACTGCCAGCAGCTCATCGCAAGCCCCTGTTTTGAGTGATCGGTCGCGGTAGTCATGTTTCCCACATGTGTCGTCATCGGGGTGCAGGCAGATTGGGGCGTCCACCACCCAGGAGAAAAGTTGCCGCTGGGATCCTGCGTGCTCGCCCATACCTTGGTCGCGATGTTCAGCTGTGGATTGTTTCAGCGCATCATGGCCGCACGGACCCTCTTTTTCACTGGCAAGTTTTCGACACGACACCTGGAGCTATCTCTCATCGGGATTTCGTGACTACGTCTTTGGGCGTCTCGTCCATCAAGGCGAAGTTTACCCGCCCTCTCCCCGACTGAGCAGGCTCGTGCATCCAGTGTGCGTGATCAGGATCATCAGGTTCTTCCCGGAGTTGAGTGTCTCTCCTCTTGTGGGGAGGTTGGTGCTTGGAATGCTCATGCGCCCCTTCGCCGTCAGCGTTGTGCAACCAGTGGATACAGAGTTTGCCTATGAGTCGACAGGCTCAGCTGGTGAGCGTGTCTTGTACTGGGGCTTGTTCCCCTGCGCAATTTTCATTGTGTATGTGAGCACCCCGAATGGGGCGTCATGGGAGGACGCTCGCACTATTATGTTGGCATCGTTGCTTTAAAAGAAACCATGCCACTTCAGCTGACGAGTACTTCAAGATGTGGAATGAGCTGGACATTGAGAAATAAAGATGTGGGAGCGCGATGGGAGACGTCTTTTCCGAGAAGCTGACAATGGCGGCAGTGGCAAGTTGGGATGGGAGGGTTTCCACAAGCTGCCCACGGACCACCTACTGCAGAACATGGTGACGTATCTCGGTCTGGGAGTCGACGTGATGGCGTTGGAGCCGCGGATGCTTTTTGATTGTAAAGGTCTCGGGGCTGCGCCGTCGATCCAGGACGCTGCAGGACGCTCCGTGCGCTCTCGCCTGGTCTAACAGTTTGTAAGCTCTACCTCGTGGAGGCAGGAGGGACGAGAAGGAGGAGGAGGAGGAGGACGAGGAGGACGAGGGAGGAGGAGGAGTAGGAGTAGGAGGAGGAGGAGGAGGAAGGGAGGGGGGGGGAGGCGGAGGAGGAGGAGGAGGAGGAGGAGGAGGAGGAGGAGGAGGAGGAGGAGGAGAAGGGGGAGGAGGAGGAGCTAGCGGCATGCCAGATGTGCGCGTATTGTTGCAGCAGTGCGCTCTGACCGTCGGCGAAAGGACCGTCGGCAAACGCCGCGTCCTGTCTCTATCCCACCACATCCTCACGCCTCCTGCATTCCGCTCATCCAGGCCCCACCAACGCGCTAAGGGCTCAATGAGCGAACAGCTGGCGTTGCGGATGGACCTGGTGAGCGCCGATGTTCAGACGGGGTTCGGAGCACAGCTTCCTCCCTCGTTCTCCCGCCCCACCCCCCTGTGCGAGTCCAGGGGCAGTTCAGCCTTTGTTTGCATTTGTTTGCTTCCAGTGCCTGGGTGCGTCCGCTCCTCCTTGCGGTCGGAATGGGTCAGTCCCCGGAGGCTGAGGCCGATGAACAACAATGAACAACAACCGCACCTTGTGTCATCGTGTCATCTCGTCCTCTGCATCCTCAATCACCAATGTATCAAATTGTTGACGCCTTCGCGTCTATCCACCATCCCCTCTCTCCACGGCCTGGTGCTGCTGGCCCACCCACTGCACGGTCCTCTCGTGCCGGTCATCTTCAGTTTTCAGTCGCATGGACGCGGGGCGCACGGCGCTGGTCGTGACGGTTGATCGGTTGTCCGACTTCTCCCCCGCCATTTTGGTTGCGTCCTCTATCTTGTGCTCGCGTTTGTGCTGTTCTACCCGTACGGCATGGTGCTCACCTCTTCTTCCCTTACGCCTCTGTCGCGCCATTTTGGCTGCGTCCACCAGGCTGGTGCTCGGGTTCGTGTTCTTCCCGTTCGGCAAGGATGGATCCGCCCTGGCCTCCGTGCTCTTCTTCCTCGGCGCGCTCTTCTGGCGGCTGCTTGCTGGCCGGGCGGTACTGCGGTACTCTCTTCCGCCCGCTGGCCGCCACTCGCCTCACTGTTTTTCCCTTAGGTAGGAGCGCGGCCCGCCCTAGCACGCTCGGCGTTCGACTCGTCTTCGGGCGCCCGCGGACCAAAAAGTACATCCACCATCTCATTTCAGAACTGCCCACGGGCGGGTTGCATTGATCAGGGACGTGTTGGAGAATTCGGTGGCACAACAAGGGGATTAGACATTCGATTACCTTCACAAGGTGGCGGGCCTCCCGTAGGGGCTGCGTGAAGGCTTTTTTTCTGTTGATTCCCAAGTTCTTCGTGAGAGCGGAGAGTCGTAAAAAGGAATCGTGATTTAGCATATGTGGATGCATCCGCTTCTTGGGGTAATCCTGAAGCTCTCTCAGGAGGTGTTTTTTGTTGGGGCGGCTTGGGTTCTCTGGTGGCGCTCTTGAGGCCACCCCAGACCGATCCAGGAAACAATCGATCAGGAAAGGTGGGTCTTTGAAAGGTGGGTCCTTATTTTAACCTGGCAGTCGTCTCTTCGAGACGTTTTGGGGCGTTCTCGGGATGCTCTTGGTCGCCTCGGGGACTGCGCTGGGCCTCTCTGGACCTCCCTTGAGGCTTTACTCGGCCATCCTGATGATTCGTATGTCCACTGATCAGAAGCGCACTTGCGAAAAGGAAATTACAACATCCCAGAGCACTGGGCCCCATGTCGGATACCTTTGGGGGGGGTCCTGGGCCTCCAGCGTGGCCCGAACTAGGAGCCATCTTGGAGCCATCCAGGGCCCTAGTGGACCCTCTCACACCTCGCGGCGGGTCCCGTGCAGACGCAGGAAAAGTAGCAAGGGGAGGGCCAAATCGCTGCCCGAACTCCGAACGAGAAGAAGGGGCCTATCGAAGAGATTGCCCCGGTACGCTGCTTCCCGAATCTGGCGGGACCTAGGCCTTGGCCCCGAGAGCGCCTGAGTCTCGGGGGAAACGCGCTGCCCGTGTTTGCATCCCCCCCCCCATGAATAGCCCGGGAAGTCTCCGCGGAGGTCCCCAGAGGCCTCCGGGTTGGAGGCTCCAGGAGGAGTCCTCCCGAGATACAGAAAAGGCGGAACACGTCCAACGACCTGACGATCATCGATCTTCACCCTTCTCGGCAAGGGGCTGGCCCTTCGAGGGCGTCATCGATTCAGGGCGGCGTTTCGGGTGTTGCGACTGGTCGTGGCCGTTTCTTGCCCCGCCCGTGCAGGAGAGAAGGCCGGCAGCCCTTCACGATACCAGGATCTCCAGTCCCCAGCGATGCAGGCGCTTCCCTCTTCCTTTTGTTCCTGCCTGCTCATCCGCATGCTCCCCTCCTGCTGCCCTCCCCAGTATCTGTCCTCGTCCTCCAGATCATCCCCACCGTCCTCCTTCGCCCTGATTATGCTCCTGCTGCTGTTGCTGTTCCTTATCCTCCCCCACCTCCTCCCCTCATGCTCCATCGCGGTGGTCCTTCCCCCCCCTTCCTGTCACACTCATCCGATCCCCTTCCATCATTGTCCTGACCCTCCTTCATTTTGAATTTCTCGTCACCATCTGTGTGTGTGTGTGCGTTGGCCTTCCGCGCGTGCGGGAGGAGGTACATAGGGCGGGGGCAAGGATGAGGGATGGGGCAGGGAGGGCGGAGAAAGGGGCAAGCGGATCAACACAGTGTGCAGGAGAAGGAAGGACGGGGGAGGAGGAGGAGGAGGAGGAGGAGAAGGAGAAGGAGGAGGGCAGGAGGGAGGAGAGGAGGCAAGGAGCAGCAGCAACAAAAGCAGGTCGCAGCCTACGGCATGCGCGCGCAGGGTCGGCTGGTCCCGGGCTCGCTTTCACACGTCTGGCATTGTCTTGGTGGCCACTCCAGGGTGCCAGGGCCGCGGCAGAGACAGGAAGGATAATGCGGAGGGAGGGAAGGAGGGAGGGATGTAGGAAGAGCATGGGGCCACATGGGATACAAGACGCAAAGTGAGCGGCTAGTCGCCCGCCAGCGCTGTGACGACACGGAATCACGGCGGTGCCTTCGTGAGCCCGTTTCCCAGACCCCTCAGGTAAGAAGGTCAGAGGCACCCGGATTGAGGTTCTCGCCCTCAGCGAGGGGCGGCGTACATCACAATCCGCACACGTCGCGCCCACGCCGCGCCATTGAGGCGCGTAGGGGGGAGGGGGCACATCGACCCCCAGTCGCCCATGGATCGCGGATGGGGGCCCGATGGCCCACCCTGCTCGGGAGCGTGCGGATTCGCAATCGGGAGCCTGTCGCCGATCGATCAGCGATGCATTGCCGATTCTACCTCGATGTTTCGCCCTCCTGTCTCCCCCTTTTGTTCTCCTACTCAGGGTGCTCTGAGAGAGCCCCCACGGGAGGCCCGCGAGAGGGCCTAGACCCCAGCACACGCTCAGTACCGCGGCCTTATCGAGCCGCACCAGACTTCAGGCTCGCGCGCGGTAGGCCTCAGGGGTGGATTGCCGCCATTCACGCCGCGCGCTCGACGGCGCCGACCGAATGGCCCCTTGGATCTAACTCAGTGGCCCAAGGCCGGGAAGCCATCTCCTTGCGCCGAACCGGATGCCTTCTCGGAAGGGTCCTTGCGGTTTTCGGGGCCCACGGCCTCTGAGCTAGCCCACGCCACAGAAACCGTCGCCATCGCCTTCGCGATCGACTGCGGAAGAGCAACAGAAGGGGGCGCCTCAAACCGACTTCCAGCACCGAGGGGCTACACCGACGTCCACTGCCGCAGGCTATAAGCCGTGGGCATCCGTGAGTTCATAGGAATCAAAGTGAGTTCACTCAGGCTTCGAGCACCTAGCGTTAAACTGAAGCATTCGAGAAGTTGGCAGACTTGAGACTGGGGGACCAATTGGATTCTTCACTTGGCGCCTTAGAGATCCGACGCGATCAAAGCCATCCGTGGAAGGTGCTGAACGGCCTGTAGGATGTCTGCATGGTCCGAACTGGGCCAGGCATGAGCCAGTAAACCGTGCGCTCAGGAATCATCCTGCATCCCTTCCCCCATCTGAACCACCGCCCACCCACTCATGGCAGCTCAATGCAGGCGCTGTGCATCCCAAATCTGTCTGTGAAGGCCTCGAGGGGCCAGGTATTAGACCTCGAGCTCGGTAACAGCAGCGACTTCAACACTGGAGGAACTAGCATCGATTCTTCGCGGGATGCCGATCAAGAGCTCCACCAGGAGGCTCAGCTCTCGTTGCGAATGGCTGGCACGAAGACCTCGATCGCTCAAGGTTGAACGATCCACGCGGTGTCATAGACTAACGCCGGCGCCGTCACGGCACGAACTTCCCGTAGCCTTCGTCGCCGACTGGGCATCGTGCTGCTCGACGCATCCCAGCCAGTGCGTCTGGGTCTGAGCCGCGTGACGGACACTGACCCGCGCGCCAGTGAGCGTCAGGCCCTTTCTGCCTTGCCCAGCCCTCTCCGCCTCTGCCTCCCCTTTCTCTCCAAAGTCATGCCACATGGTTATTCTAGGCCCATCCTGTCCACAGCGCCAGCAGCAGGAGGAGGCCAGGAGGGTGGAGGAGGAGGAGGAGGAGGAAGAGGAGGAAGAGGAGGAGGAGGAGGAGGAGGACGCGGAGGAGGAGGAGGAGGAGAGAGGAGAGGAAGTGAGAGAGTGAGAGAGAGAAACAAAACAAGAGGAGGAGGAGGAGGAGGAGGCGAGGACGAGGACGAGGACGAGGAGGAGGAGGAGGAGGAAGAGGAAGAGGAGAAGCAAGAGGAGGAGGTGGAGGAGGAGGAGAGAGAGAGAGAGAGAGAGAGAGAAGAGGAGGAGGAGGAGGAGAAGGAGGAGGAGGAGACAGGACCCTCCCTGGGTCCATTCCTGGCAGTTTGTTCGACCCGCGGCCAGCTGGCAACCCCTCAAAAACGGCGAAAGCGACGGTGCCGCCGACGGCGACGTCGACGAGCGGACGCAGGCGCGGGGCTGCAGCGCGGCTCCGCCTCGTCGGCGAGGCAGCGCGAGGCCCCAAAGGGGTGGCTGGCGGGGGGGGGGCTTCTCCTCCTCCTCCTGCTACGGGCGCTCCTCATCATCCTCCATTCCTGTTCCTTATAGGTAACTCCTCCCTGTCGCACCCCGAGGCAGGTCGAAAGGGCGGGCCGGGCGTTTCGCTTGAGACATCTTCACCACTTATGACTCTGATGCTCAAAAACTGACAACTGCTTCACGGATTGAGGGCAGGTCGTTTTCAAAATATGGCTCTCGCTTGAGCGCCCCGCACATTCGTTTTAAAGATTTGGCAGAGCTTCGCGGATCGAGGGCGGGGGTTGTTGTCAAATTGTGGCTCTCGCCTTAGCGCCGCGCGCATTCGTTTGAACAAATGCAAGAGTTTTGCGGATTGAGGGCGGGCTGTGTTTTAAAATGTGGTTCTCGCTTGAGCGCCGTGCATCTTCGTCTTATATACTATATGTGCTACACGACGAATGTGGAAGAGCATTACAGATTGAGGGCGGGTCGTTTTCAATATGTGGCTCGCGCCTCAGCGCCGCGCAGATTCTTTGTAAGAAGCTGCATGAGCTTCACGTATTGAGGGCGTCTCGATCTCACAATGTCGTTCTCGCTTCAGCGCCGCGCATTGTCGATTCAAGCATATGCAAGAATTCGCGGATTATCAGGTTTAACGTGCCAGAAAAGGGCCTCTGGAGAATTTCAGGGCTTTCAGGGCACAGCAATTCTGTTGACCGGCGGCGATGCAATCCAATGGTGTTTTGGCGCGATTCAGGATCGCCAAAACGTAACATTCAGGTTAACTCGTGGCGTTGGATTCCTGGGAATGTTTTTTTGGGCACGCTTCAAGATGTTCACGCTGTTGTCCCCCAGTTGTGCAACTGCTTCGTTGAAGTGGCCCCTTGTAGCGGCTCATGAAAAAAGGATATTGGAGGGAGGGTGTATTTCAACATCGTTGATGAGTCTTGGGTTTACCTTGTTCCTTTTCCTCCACGTCCTCCTCTTCCTCCTCGCCCGTCTTCATCCGTCATCCATGGTCTTGTTCGGCCGACGTGCTCCGCCATTACTCTCCTCCCTGCCTCGTTCCGCGTCGCGTTCCTCCTGCCCCTCCTCCCAGCGCAATTACTACATATGAATACTTGCGCAGGCCGAAAGATTTTCCTCTTGAGCCCCACATGTCGGAAGCGACGCGCCGATCCCCTCCGTTCTCCTCCCACCTCCTCTTGCCTCTTCCCTCACCCTTCCCCTCCTCATCCTGGGAAGACCCCCCCTCCCCCGTATAATCATAGCATTGGTCTGCAGATCCACAGCTCCGTGGATAGCATGGTGCTTCACGTGCGGTAGTCCGCGGATCCACTTTCTCATGGGTCCCGGGTGTTAATTGTAATTATACGCACACACACACATATATATACATATATATATACATATATATATATGTATTCATTCCCGGGAAAGAAACTGATCCATCGTTTTTCTCACACACCGGAAATTGGATCCGCGCAGCACAGAAATAGGATCCACGAAACTCTCCTACGTCCGAAAAGGGATCCAATTGGATCCATCGGTGTTCTCATATTTTTCGTCCAAGAGGAAAAAACGTTCGGCCTGGGGATGCAGGGTGTAGCACAAAGTGTTGGCGGGGGAGACGCAGTTCGAAATCCCACTGAAGGGTTTAGCACCAAGTGTTGGCGGGGGAGACGCATCTCGAAATACCACTGCAGGATGTATTACACATTGTTGGCGGGGGAGACGCAGTTCGAGACCCCACTGCAGGGTTTAGCACCAAGTGTTGGCGGGGGAGACGCAGCAGGATTTAGCACAAAGTGTTGGCGGGGGAGACGCAGTTCGAAATCCCACTGAAGGGTTTAGCACAAAGTGTTGGCGGGGGAGACGCAGTTCGAAATCCAACCTGCGCAGGCCGAAAGCTTTTCCTCTTGAGCCCCACATGTCGGAAGCGACGCGCCGATCCCTTCCGTTCTCCTCCCACCTCCTTCTTTCCTCTTCCTTCATCCTTCCCTCTTCATCCTGGGAAGACCCCACCTTTCCCCGTATAATCATAGCATTGGTCTTTCGATCCACAGCACCGTGGATAGCATGGTGCTTCACTTTAGGTGCTCCGCGGGTCCAATCTCCCCTGGGTCCCAGATGTTGATGCTTATTGTATATGCATTCCCGGAAAATACACGGATCCATCGTTTTTTCACACACACAGGAAATCGGATCCGCGCAACACAGAAATAGGATCCACGAAATTCTCCCACGCCCGAAAAATATAATTGGATCTTTCCGTGTTTTCATATTTTCAGTCCTAGAGGAAAACACGTTCGGCCTGGGGATGCAGGATTTAGCACAACGTGTTGGGGGGGGAAACGCAGTTCGAAATCCCATTGAAGGGTTTAGCACCACGTGCTGGCGGGGGAGACGCAGCAGGATTTAACACAACGTGTTGGCGGGGGAAACGCAGTTCGAAATCCCATTTACGGGTTTAGCACAAAGTGTTGGCGGGGGGAGACGCAGTTCGAAATCCTACTTGCGCAGGCCGAAAGACTTTCCTCTTGAGCCCCACATGTCGGAAGCGACGCGCCGATCCCTTCCGTTCTCCTCCCACCTCCTTCTTGCTTTTTCTCTCATCCTTCCCCTCTTCATCCGGGGAAGACCCCCCCTCCCCCGTATAATCATAGCATTGGTCTGCAGATCCACAGCTCCGTGTATAACGTGGTGCTTCACTTGCGGTGCTCCGCGGGTCCAATTTCCCCTGGGCCCCGGATGTTAATGATTATTATATATTCATTCCCGGTGAATAAATGGATCCATCGTTTTTCTCACGCGCAGGAAATTGGATCCGCGCAACACAGAAGAAAAGGATCCACGAAACTCCCCCACGCCCGAAGAGGGATCCAATTGGACCCATCGGAGTTTTCATATTGCTAGTCCTAAAGGAAACAACGTTCGGCCTGGGGATGCAGGGTTTAGCACAAGGTGTTGGCTGGGGAGACGCCGTTCGAAACCCCACTGAAGGGTTTAACACAAAATGTTGGCGGGGGAGACGCAGCAGGATTTAGCACAAAGTGTTGGCGGGGGAGGCGCAGTTCGAAATCCCACTGAAGGGTTTAGCACAAAGTGTTGGCGGGGGAGGCGCAGTTCGAACTCCCACTTGCGCGGGCCGAGCGATTTTCCTCTTGAACCCCACATGTCGGAAGCGACGCGCCGATCCTTTCCGTTCTCCTCCCACCTCCTCTTGCCTCTTCCCTCATCTTTCCCCTCTGCATCATGGGAAAACCCCCCTCCCCCGTATAATCATAGCATTGGTCTGCAGATCCACAGCTCCGTGGATAGCATGGTGCTTCACTTGCGGTGCTCCGCGGGTCCAATTTCCCTTGTGCCCCCGATGTTAATTAGTATTATATGTGTATTCCCGGAAAATGCACGGATCCATTTATTTTTTTCTCACACACAGGAAATTGGATCCCCGCAGCACAAACATAGGATCCACGAAATTCTCCCACGCCCGAAAAGGGATCCAATTGGATCCATCGGTGTTCTCATATTTTTAGTCCGAGAGAAAAAACGCTCGGCCTGGGGATGCAGGGTTTAGCACAAAGTGTTGGCGGGGGAGACGCCGTTCGATATCCCATTGAAGGGTTTCGCGCAATGTGTTGGCGGGGGAGACGCAGTTCGTAATCCCATGCAAGATTTGGCACAACGTGTTGGCGGGGGGGACGCAGTTCGAAATCCCACTGAAGGGTTTAGCACAAGGTGTTGGCGGGGGAGACGCAGTTCAAAATCCCACTGCAGGGTTTAGCGCAAAGTGTTGGCGGGGGAGACGCAGTTCGAAATCCCACTGAAGGGTTTGGCACAAAGTGTTGGCGGGGGAGACGCAGGTCGAAACCCCATGCAGGATTTAGCACAACGTGTTGGCGGGGGAGACGCAGTTCGAAATCCCATTTACGGGTTTAGCACAAAGTGTTGGCGGGGGAGACGCGGTTCGAAACCCCACTTGCGCAGGCCGAAAGATTTTCTTCTTGAGCCCCACATGTCGGAAGCGACGCGCCGATCCCTTCCGTTCTCCTCCCTGCTTTTCCCGGCTCATCCCTCATCCTTCCCCTCTGCATCCTGGGAAGACCCCCCTCCCCCTTATAATCATAGCATTGGTCTGTTGGTCTACAGCCCCGTGAATAGCATGATGCTTCACTTGCGGTGTTCCGCGGATCCCATGTCCCCTGGGTCTCGGATGTTAATGATTATTGTATATGTATTCCCGGAAAATACACGGATCCATCGTTTTTTTTTCACACAGGAAATTGGATCCGCGCAACACAAACATAGGATCCACGAAATTCTCCCACGCCCGAAAAAAAGGGACCCAATTGGATCCATCGGTGTTCTCATATTTTTAGTCCAAGAGGAAAAAACGCTCGGCCTGGGGATGCAGGGTTTAGCACAAAGTGTTGGCGGGGGAGACGCCGTTCGAATTCCCACTGAAGGGTTTAGCGCAAAGTGTTGGCGGGGGAGACGCAGTTCGAAATCCCACTGGAAGGTTTAGCACAACGTGTTGGCGGGGGGGACACAGTTCGAAATCCCATTGAAGGGTTTAGCACAAAGTGTTGGCGGGGGAAACGCAGTTCGAAATCCCACTGCAGGGTTTGGCGCAAAGTGTTGGCGGGGGAGACGCAGTTCGAAATCCCACAGCAGGGTTTAGCGCAAACTGTTGGCGGGGGAGACACAGTTCGAAACCCCATGCAGGATTCAGCACAAGGTGTTGGCGGGGGAGACGCAGGTCGAAATCCCATTGACGGGTTTAGCACAAAGTGTTGGCGGGGAAGACGCAGTTCGAAACCCCACTTGCGCAGGCCGAAAGATTTTCCTATTTATCCCCACATGTCGGAAGCGACGCGCCGATCCCTCCCGTTCTCCTCCCACCTCCTCCTGCCTCTTCCCTCATCCTTCCCCCATTCATCCTGGGAAGACCCCCCTCCCCCGTATCATCATAGCATTGATTTGCAGATCCACAGCCCCGTGGATAGCATGATTCATCACTTGCGGTGCTCCGCGGGTCCAATTTCCCCTGGGCCCCGGATGTTAAATATCAGTATATATTTGTTCCCGGGAAAAAAATGGATCCATCGTTTTTTCGCACACCGGAAATTGGATCCGCGCAGCACACAAATAGGATCCACGAAATTCTCCCACGCCCGAAAAGGGATCCAGTTGGATCCATCGGTGTTCTCATATTTTTTGTCCACAAGGAAACAACGTTCGGCCTGGGGGTGCAGGATTTAGCACAAAGCGTTGGCGGGGGAGACGCAGTTCGACATCCCATTGAAGGGTTTCCCACAAAGTGTTGGCGGGGGAGACGCAGTTCGAAATCCTATTTGTGCAGGCCGAACGATTTTCCTCTTGAACCCTACATGTCGGAAGCGACGCGCCGATCTGTCCCGTTCTCCTCCCACCTCCTCTTGCCTCTTCCCTCATGCGTTCCCTCTTCATCCTGGGAAGACCCCCCCCTCCCCCGTATAATCATAACATTGGTCTGCAGATCTACACCCCCGTGAATAGCATGATGCTTCACTTGCGGTGTTCCGCGGATCCAATTTCCCCTGGGTCCCGGACGTTAATTATCATTATATATGTATTCCCGGAAAATACACGGATCCATCGTTTTTTACACCGGAAATTGGATCCGCGCGACACAAAAATCGGATCCACGAAATTCTCCCACGCCCGAAAAGGGATCAACTTAGATCCATCGGTGCTCTCATATTTTAGTCCAAGAGGAAAAAAACGCTCGGCCTGGGGATGCAGGGTTTAGCACAAAGTGTTGGCGGGGGAGACGCCGTTCGAATTCCCACTGAAGGGTTTAGCGCAAAGTGTTGGCGGGGGAGACGCAGTTCGAAATTCCATTGAAGGGTTTCGCGCAATGTGTTCGCGGGGGAGACGCAGTTCGAAATCCCACTGAAGGGTTTAGCACAAAGTGTTGGCGGGGGAGACGCAGTTCGAAACCCCACTGCAGGGTTTAGCGCAAAGTGTTGGCGGGGGAGACGCAGTTCGAAATCCCACTGCAGGGTTTAGCGCAAAGTGTTGGCGGGGGAGACGCAGTTCGAAACCCCATGCAGGATTTAGCACAAAGTGTTGGCGGGGGAGACGCAGTTCGAAATCCCATTTCCGGGTTTCGCACAAAGTGTTGGCGGGGGAGACGCAGTTCGAAACCCCACTTGCGCAGGCCGAGCGATTTTCCTCTTGAGCCCCACATGTCGGAAGCGACGCGCCGATCCCTTCCGTTCTCCTCCCACCTCCTCCTACCTCTTCCCTCATCCTTCCCCTCTTCATCTTGGGAAGACCCCCCCTCCCCCGTATAATCATAGCTTTGGTCTGCAGACCCACAGCCCCGTGGATCGCATGATTCTTCACTTGCGGTGCTCCGCGGGTCCAAATCCCCTGGGTCCTGGATGTTAACTACTGGTATATATTCATTTCCGGGAAATACATGGATCCATCGTTTTTTTCACACACCGGAAATTGGATCCGCGCAACACAGAAATAGGATCCACGAAGCTCTCCCACGCCCGAAAAGGGATCCAGTTGGATCCATCGGTGTTCCCATATTTTCAGTCCAAAAGGAAACAACGTTCGGCCTGGGGATGCAGGATTTAGCACAAGGTGTTGGCGGGGGAGACGCAGTTCGACATCCCATCGAAGGGTTTCGCACAAAGTGTTGGCGGGGGAGACGCAGTTCGAAATCCCACTTGCGCAGGCCGAGCGATTTTCCTCTTGAGCCCTACATGGCGGAAGCGACGCGCCGATCCCTTTCCGTTCTTCTCCCACCTCCTCTTGCCTTTTCCCTCATGTTTTCCCTCTTCATCCTGGGGAGACCCCCCTTCCCCCGTAGAATCATAGCATTGGCGTGCCGCTCCACAGCTCCGCGCATAGCATGATGTTTCACTTGCGGTGCTCCACAGATCCAAGTTCCCCTGGGTCCCGGATGCTAATTAGTAGTATATATTTATCCCCGGGAAATAAATGGATCCATCGTCTTTTTACACACCAGAAATTGGATCCGCGCAGCACAGAAATAGGATCCACGAAACTCTCCCACGCCCGAAAAAAGGATCCAATTGGATCCATCGGTGTTCTCATATTTTTAGTCCAAGAGGAACATACGTTCGGCCTGGGGAGCATGATTGTGCTTTCCCTCCCGAAGCCGGCCGTGGAGTAGCCCACCATTTTCCGCGTGCTAATACACCTGATTTTAGTATTTGGTCTTTCGCTTGGCTGAGCGCTATCCGGCTAGTGTTGTTGCTGTTGTGGCGCAGGGGTCATTTTTGGATCGGCGGTTTGCTGTGTCCGTTCAGAATGACACTCTCGGGACCGCGCGGTCCTCCCTTCTGCAACCGAGTCATTTCTCATCGTGGTTGCCCCCCTCGTTTCCCCGTATCCGCCTTCCCCTGGTCCTCCTGCTCCTCCCGCCCCTTCCGGCTTAAGGATGACATTTCCGCACTGGGGAGCGTTATCCCCGCACCGGAAGGATGATGTGGCTATCGCCTTAGCGCCGCGCGCGTTCGCTTCAAAAACTTGCAAGAGCTTCGCCGGTGGAGGTCGGCTCGTTGCTCTCGCCTCAGCGCTGCGCACACTCGCTTCAAACATGTGCACAAGTTTTGCGGATGGACGGCGGCTCGTTGCTCTCGCTTCAATGCCGTGCACAGTCGATTCAACAAATACCAGAGTTTTGCGGATGGAGGGCGGCTCGTTTTCAAAATGTGGGTCTCGCATGAGCGCCGCGCACATTCGATTTGAAAATGTTGCAAGAGTTTCACGGATGGACGGCAGCTCGTTTTGAAAATGTTGACTTCACCCCAGCGCCGCGCACATTCGTTTTTGAAAATGTTGCAAGAGCTTCACGGATGGACGGCAGCTCGTTTTCAAAATGTCGCTCTCGGTTGAGCGCCGCGCACATTCGTTGCAAAAGCGTTGCAAGGGCTTCACGGATGGAGGGAGGCTCGTTTTCAACATGTGGCCCCCGCTTCAGTGCCGCGCACATTCATTTTTAAAAACTTGCAAGAGCCTTTCGGATGGAAGGCGGCGCGTTTTCAAAACCTAGCTCTCGCCTCAGCGCCGCGCACATTCGTTTCAAAAACTTGCAAGAGTTTTGCGGATGGAGGGCGGCTCGTTTTCAAAAGGTGGTTCTCGCTTGAGCGCAGTTTAAACCTTATGACTCCTATGAGCTCGTGAGTCCCATGTGCCCTATAAGCCCTACAAGCTCTACAAGCTCTAGGAGCCTTTTGAGGCACACGAGCCCAGTAAGCGTTCTAAGCCCTATGACCCTTATGGGCCCTATGAGCCGCGTGAGCTCCATATTTTCTTATGAGCCCTATGGTTTTCTGTATTTGTCTACGCTGGAAAAGTCTACATGTAAGCTTGGAAACTGAAGTGAACCCTGAAAGGTGACCACTTAATTTCGGGTGACCCGCTGACGCGTGAGTCACCCGATCGCGCGCACGCGGGCGCGCGCGTGGCGAGTTCCGCAGTGTCCACCATGGAAAAGTCGCCATGTTGGCCTGGGAACCGAAGTGCAACCATAACGGTGACCAACCTGATTTCGGGTGACCAGCCCGCGCGTAGGTCACCCCATCGCGTGCACGCGCGGACGCGCGCATTGTGAAATCGCCATTTTCCTACATGGAAAAATTGCCATGGTGGTCTGGAAAACTGAAGTGAACCCTTACACGTGACCAACCGGATTTCGGGTGACCCGCCCGCGCGTGGTCACCCGATCGCGCGCGCGCACGCGCACATGGCGAGTTCTCTAGTGCCCACAATGTGAAAGTCTCCATGTTTGCTTTGAAGACTAAAATGAACTCGCGACGGTGACCAACCAGATTTCGGGTGGCCCGCCCGCGCGTGAGTCACCCGATTGCCCTCGCGGGCGCGCGCGCGCGGACGCGCGCGTGGGAAATTCCACATTTGCGTGCGATGGAAAAGTCGACATGTTGGCTTGGCCTGAAAACTCAAGTGAACCACTAACGGTCACCAACCAGATTTCGGGTGCCCCGCCCGCGCGCGGTCACCCGATCGCGACCGCGCGCGCGCGCGCGGAGGCGCCCGTGGGGAACTGTTCCTTTAGTTGTCCGCAGTAGAAAAGTATCATGCGGGCTGGTACTGAAGTGGGCCCTTAACGGAGACCAATTTGATTTCGAGTGACCCGCCCGCGCGCGGGTCGCCCGATTGCGCGCGCGCGCGGGCGCGCGCGTGAGGAATCCCCCATTGTCCTAAATTGAAAAGTTGCCATGGTGGTTCAGAAACTGATGCGGGCCCTTGACGGTGACCGGCCAGATTTCGGGTGACCCGCCCGCGCGTGGTCGCCCGATCGCGCCCGCACACGCGCGCAGAGGCGCGCGCGGGGAATTCTGTTGTTGTCTGCAATCGAAAATTCGCTATGTTGGCCTGGAGACTGACATGGGCCCTTAACGGTGACCAGCCGGATTTCGGGCGACCCGCCCGCGCGCGAGTCGCCCGAGCGCCGGCGCAGGCTTAGTTCGGCCAGCGCAGGCTTCAGACACCCTTCTAGGTACTGTGGCTACTTTAGCGAGCGCAGAAGTTAGTGTAATTATTCGTATTATTATTATTTTTATTTTTATTTCTATAATTGTTTTTGGTTGCATCATTCTTATTTAACTGTCCTGCATGCTGCCAGATGTTCCACGGAAGTATCTGGTTCTAGCAGCTGTTTGCATTGCTGGCGATATTATGTTCTTACGACGATTACGATTAAGAAATGCTTTTGCCGCGTCGCCGAATGGCAGGGATTACCTCCCCCCCGCGCTCCCAGGTGCTAAAGATATCGCCCCGTGCAGGGCAGGCGCGAAAGCCTCGGATGGGCCGCCCCTGGGACGGCCGATGCATATTGATTTCTCGTCGAGAATTGCAATGGAAACCGCGCGGGGCGGCGGCTGTTCGGCGAGGGGGGAAGGGAGCTTCGGATTCGTGTTCTTTTCGAAGAATTATAGCGTAGTGCTACTGAATACCGACGCTACTACTGGCAGTTTTCCGCGCATTCCTTCCAATATGAGAAACATGCCGCCGCTTTGATCACTGCGATTTCATTGCGACGTGAATCCTAGTTGTTATTATTGCAATTGCACTACTCATGCATGTCGTTACGCAGCACCCCGCAGACGCGGACAGAAGCGAAGGGGCGGCGGGGGCGCCGGCAGTCCGCGCGTTATTCGACGAGCCCGCCGCAGGCCCCGATTTTTTCGTTGAACCAGTGTGGGTAGGTCGCGGGAGGGTCGCCGGCGGGTCGCGGGCGGGTCGCGAATGGGTCGTCGGCGCGTCGCGGGCGGGTCGCTGCAGGGCCGCGGGCGGGTCGCGGGCGGGCGTAGGGGGCAGAGAATCCACTGCAATCGCCCCGGCAAGCGAAGCCGTTTAGCAAACGCACGCGTGGAATGGCTCGACACGGGCAGGGTTGTTTTCAGTAAGCGCCCAGTGCCGTTTAGTGAACGTCCATTGTCGGGTCTGGGCGGTTTCCCCCCCCTGATGGCGGGTCGCGGGATGGGTCGCGGAGCGGGTCGCGGGCGGGGCGCGGTTGGGTCGCGGATGGGTCGCGGGGTAGGTCGCGGGTGGGTCGCGGGGTGGGTCGCGGGTGGGTCGCCTGCGGGTCGCGGGAGGGTCGCGGGGTGCGTCGCGGGCCGGTCGCGGGTTGGGTCGCGGGCGGGTCGCGGGGCGGGTCGCGGGCCGGGTCGCGGGCCGGGTCGCGGGCGGGTCGCAAAGGGGTCGTCGCTGCGTCGCGGGCGGGTCGCTGCAGGGCCGCGGGCGGGTCGCGGGCGCAGGGGGCAGAGAATCCATAGCAATCGCCCCGGCAAGCGAAGCCGCGTATCAAACGCACACGAGGGATGACTCGAACCGGGCAGGGCTGCTTTCAGTAAGCGCCCAGTGCCGTTTAGTGAACGCCCATTGTCGGGTCTGGGCGGTTCCCCCCCCTTGATGGCGGGTCGCGGGATGGGTCGCGGAGCGGGTCGCGGGTGGGGCGCGGGTGGGTCGCGGGTGGGTCGCCTGCGGGTCGCGGGAGGGTCGCAGGGTGGGTCGCGGGCTGGTCGCGGGTCGGGTCGCGGGCGGGTCGCGGGGCGGGTCGCGGGGCGGGTCGCGGGGCGGGTCGCGGGCGGGTCGCTCGGCGGGTCGCGGGCGGGACGGCGACGACAATCAACGACAACAACAACGCAGCGAGCAGCATTCTCACCGCGAGTTCCCTATTCGGCCACGCATCCATTGACCACGAATGGCCGCTCGGCCCCCGCGCTCTGATTCCATGTTTCGCATTATTATGAACTGGTCATTGAATAATTACACCGCCTCGTCGCATGGCGTTTTTTTTCTTTTTCGAGCAGCTCGCTCTTCGGATTCAAGCTCCGATCGAAAAAAAAATGATGGCGTCTCACTACTTCATACGATTACTGACTGACAGTATTCTGGGCATTCCCTCCAATGCAAAATAAAGGCCACCAGTGTTATTCAATCGCGATTGCATTGCAATGTTGCTCATGAGGATTATCGCGACTACTACTAATATAAGCATTTCCATTATTACGCTTTGTTATGTTATATATTGTTCTTTTTATATACACATATAAAAAGCATTGAGCGACTACTGAATGATTGCATCGTTTCGTTGGACGGCTGAGCTTCAGCATTTCTACCGCGTTCGGCGATTTCGCGAGAGCGGAGGCATTTATTTCCGCAGCCCCGCGGCGCTCGAGATATCGCTCGCGACGCTTGGGGCGGCGCGGGCGCGATGCCCGGGATGGGGCGCGGGCGCGCGGAGCGGCCGTCAGCGCCCGGCGCTTCACGGGCGATCCAGCGCTCAGAACTTCAGTGCTCAGACTGCCGGGATGCGCGCGCAGTTTTAATAACCCACGCGCGCAGCGCCAGGCGAGAGCCGCCTTCTCTCCGCGCAACCCGCGCGCCCGTTCGCCGGGGCGAGAGCAGCGTCTCTCAATCCGCGAAGCTCGCGCAAATTCCCCGAAACGCACGCGCGCGGCGCAGCGGCGAGACCTTGATTTAAAACGACGGCCGATTTCAATGCGTGAAGCTCGCGCACATGTTCTTCATGGCGAATGCGCGGGGCGTTGAGGCGAGCTAGCGCTTGAAACCGAGCCGCCCTCAATCCGCGGTTCTCGCGCGCACCCTTTGTTAAACCGACGCGCGCGGCGCCGAGGCGAGAGTTAGGTCGCGAGACCGAGCCGCATTCGATCCGCGAAGTTCGCGCACATTTTTACACCGAGCGCGCGCGGCGCTGAGGCGAGGGCAACGCTCGGAATCCGAGCTGCCCTCGGCCCGTCAAATCCTTGCAACGTTTGCGGCGAGCGCGCGCGGCGCTTGGGCGAGCGATAGAGTTCGAGACCGGGCCGCCCTCAATCCGTGAGACTCGCGCGCATTAAGAAAAATGCGCGCGGCGCTGAGGCGAGAGCTAGATCTTGAATCGACCCGCCTTCGCTCCGTGGAACTCGCGCACATTTAGGAGAGCGAATGCGCGCGGCGCTGACGCGAGAGTCAGACTTTGAAGCCGGGCCGCCTTCAATCCGCGGAACTCGCGCACATTTGCATGGCGAATGCGCGCGGCGCTGATGCGGGAGCTAGATGCTGAAACCGAGCCGCCCTCAACCCGCGAAGCTCGCGCGCAGTTGCGCAGCGAACGCGCGCGGCGCCAGGGCGAGAGCAATATTTAGACAACGGCCGCCTTCGATCCGCGACGCTCGCGCACCTATCCCCCAAAGCGAATGCGCGCGGCGCTGCGGCGTGGGCTAGAGTTGAGACCGAGCCGACCTCAATCCGCTAAACTCGCGCAGATTTGCAACGACGAGTGCGCGCGGCGCTGCGGCGAGAGCTAGGTTAGACATATATGTATGTATTAGTATACATATATACACATGTAGAACTGCCGCTTTCAATCCGCACATCTCGCGCGCATCTAAGAGAGCGAATGCGCGCGGCGCTGAGGCGAGAGCGAGATTTTGAAACCGTTCCGCCTTCAACCCGTGGAACTCGTGTAAGTATCCAGTGAGCGCGCGCGGTGCCACAGCGAACACAAGATTTTGAAAACGGGCCCGGGGCGGGCGCATTTGTTGTTTTGCTGTCTGGCGCTAAAAAGACAAGCCCGCGCAAATTACCCGCGGGAATGTATGTTCTATTCGGTGATGAGATGACCGGGGGGGGGGGGGGGTAAATGTTGCCGTTGCTGTTCGTGCTCGCTCGTTCTCCTCCTCCCTCGTCTTCCTCGCGCTCCTTCTTTTCATTCCCTCTCGTTGTCCTCCTCCTCCTCCAACCCGCGCCGCTCTGTCGGGCGGTTTTTTATGTGATTTCCAAATCCGACGCGCGTCCGCGGATCGCAGCAAATCAGCGCCATGGGAATGGTTGGACGGGGAGGGGGGCTCGGGGCGTCGCGGAGTGCGCGATGGTGCCCCGCCTGCCTTCATCCCCCATCCTTCTCCTGACCCCCCCACCCACCTCCCTCCTCGTTCTTCTCGCCCCAGCCCGAGCCGTCCTAGCCCGGGATGTCCTGGGCGCGCCGCGTTTTTTTCTCTTCAGAGCGTCGATGCTCTTCTGCAAACTGTCTGGCGGGCCGCATTTGTTCCTGAGTGTTCGGTATTGCCGTCGATGTGTCTGGCAGTGCCTTAGCGTTTGCCCCAGGGTGGCGGGCCGCGCTTTCCCTTCTTCGAACATCCCATCCCAGCTCGCGCGGCCCAAGCTCGCAGGCGCTCCCCAACGGCGGCCATCAGACGAGCGATGTTGTCAGGGGCCCAGAGCTCCCCGCGCGGGGCGATCGGGCCCGCGGCAGGACTGGCAATTCGGCGCGCTGGGCCCGCTGCGCGCGCGGGCGGAGCGCGCCTGCCAGCGTCGTCGAAAAGGCGGAGAGCTTCGCGAGTTCAGGGGCTGCTGATGGAGGCCCTCGCGGCGCCGGCGGGGCGATCGAGCCGGCGGGGGGCCGGGCGAGGGATGAGCTCGAGAAGCAGTTGGGTGAGTCTCTGCAGCGGCTCGCGCAGTTCAGCAGGCGCGTCGACCGAAAGGCGAGGGCATGCGCCAGGCGGCGCTTTGTCGGGGAGTTGTTCGTCGGCCGCGGGCGCGGGCGCCAGCGCTGGCCCCCCAGATCCCGCGGCCGCGCCAGGCGCGGCCGCGCCAGGGGCCACGGGCCCCCCGGCAGCTCAGACCGCAGATCTGGAGCATGCGAACAAGAGTTGCAGGTGCGACATCGCGGCCAAAGCGCGCAGTCAGTTGGAGTCGCGACTGCGCGAAGTACAGCAGAAGCTGGAGGCGCAGCAGCGTGGCGCCACCAACCGCATGAAACTCGGGCACCGCTTGGGCAGGACGCAGCTCCAACTCAGAAGTCGCAGAGCAGGGGAAGTCATCGCAGGCGCCGCCGCCAAGCTCGACGAGCTCAAGGCGAAGGCGCTCGCCGTTCAGCGGGGGGCGGAGAAGTCGCGCGCGCGGATCAAGAAGTCCCCGCTGGTGGCAGATGGGGGCCCTGCTGATACCGGGGGCGGCCTTCAGCTTCCTGCCCGGGCGCTGAAGGGCGAGGGCGCGACCCGGGCGACGCTCGAGACTGAGGCTTCCAAGGAGTTCGCGAAGTTGCCCCGGCGGCGTCGGGCGCCACCGCGCCAGGAGGTCGAGGGGGGGATGTCGAGAAGAAGCCTGCTGGCAGTGACGATGACAGCGACCTTTGCGACGTGGACATGGGATTGTTTTCCAGATTCGGCTTCGGCAGGGGCTTTCCTGCAGCGGAGCGGAGGAGAGAAGCGCGCGATTCTGGGGGCCCTGGTGCAGGGGCGGCTCAAGCGCGCGAAGGCGGGCGACGCGTCGGCGCCTTCCTGTATTGTGTTGCCCCCTTTTGTTGTCCTTCCTTTTCCTTTTCAAGTGGCGGAGCACTGCGCGGCCACGTCTTTCCGGAAGGGTGCGCAGAGCTACTGGGCCACGACGGTTGCTTGCAACGCGTCGAGGGCGGCTTCCGCGCCTGACGCGAGTGAACCCGTTTCTTCTGCAGGTCTTTGCCATGTGCGGCAGTTTTTCTCGGGATAGATTTTCGCCGCGGGCGCTGGCTGTCCGCCGAGCCCAATGCCCGACGACCCATGAGCATCCGAGTTTCAGTTTGTCTGCGAGAGCCGGCTCGGGAACAGCGAACAGCTGGCGCACCTTGCATGGCCGACTCGCCTGCACCTCCGCGCCGGTCTCGTTTGCCCATTCGGTCTTAGATCGCGCCCGAGGAGGCGGGCGAGAAGTCAGCCAAGTCACTCGCGCTGGGCTGGCGCACGCAATGCGCGCCATCGTTGTCTTGTGCAGGAAGACAGACGTCGGCATGGGTGGCGGTTGTCGCTCGCACTTTGACTGGTCTGAGGTGGCCTCCGCAAGTCCTCCCCCTGTGCTGGGAGGGCACAGGCTGATGTTGGCGATGAAAGGTACTCCGCAATGGCAGCCGCCGGCCCTCGCGGGCTGCGCGCACCTGCAACGTTATGACGGGCTTCCCTAGCGGGGCGCGCAGCCGCCTGGCGATTTCGGGAGCAGACGGGGGCGCGTCATGCGGACGCGGTCGCGATGCCGGCCCAGGCGGGGGCCAGTGCGACGACGCGACGCAGGCCAGCTCCAACGTGGATTCTCGTCGTCGTCTCGCCCGCGATCGCCCAGATGCTCGCGAAGACCGCGGCGATCGCGGACTGGCCTGGGGGGCCGCCCAGGCCCGCGCAGCTGGCGCACGAGAAAGGAGCCGCTCATTTTAAGCGGCCCGTGTGCCCGGCTCACCAGGGCCCCCCCGCGGAAATGCTTTTTCTGTTGCGACCTGCCCTTCGCGCCCCATATGGGGGCCCGGCCCGCCAGATTGTGACCGCGGCCAATGAAGCGGCCAGCGCGGAGTCAGTTGGCGAGGCGCGGGTGTTCTTGCATGAAGCCTGGATCTGGTTCTCGGATGTCATGGGGCGCGACCTCGATGGGCGCCTGGGAGTTGCGATTGGGCCCGGGGGCCCCGGGGCCGACATTTGCGCGATTAGTGGGCTTCGGTGTCCGCGGCCCCGCGCGGGAAGCCTGCCGGCGTGATCTCGGGCGGATTTGGCCCCGGCAGGATCTCGGGGGCCTCCGACATGCCAGCATCGGGATTCATGAGAAAGACCTCGTGGACTATGCCGAGTTCGGGGCCCGCGGGCGTCGCGTCCAGATTTTGCAGCAACGCTTAGAAGGGGGCGGCCTCACTGCGCGCGTCGACTGTGCCGTCCGAGAGGCTCGCTCACTGGCTGGGTCGCGGCCTCAGCGCGCCAGCAGTCTTGCGGGCTGGATCGATCGGCGCGCTCAGGCGCTCGACGATTGGGGCGCTGATTTCGAGGGGGCGCGAGCCAGCCGCGACAACCGTGCCATGGCGCGCTGGGATGGCTGGCGCGCTGAGGCGCTCGCTGGGCCAATGCCCCATGCGCGCGGTTATTCGGGCAAACTGCGCAGCCAGCCAGCGCGCGCACGCGCGCGCGCGCATTCAAACGGAGTGCCAGCGGACCCCACGGGACCCCCGTGGGATTTCCATGGGGGGGCCAGGACAGGGCCGCAGTTCGCCCCCCAGAGCGCGGCCATGGGCCACAGTTCACCAGCCTGACGCACGCGCGAGCTCGCCGGGAACAGGAGTCGTTGGATGCCGACGGGGGCGGGCGCGGTTCCTGGGATCTTCTGGGCAAATCCGCGCAAGGTGCTCGCCAACGAAGCCTAGGCGCCCGGTCGGCTTTGGAGTGCGTCTACGACCCCTGAGGCGGCTGAGACGTTGGACAGGGGCCTCATTGATGGACTGACCCCCGCGGGGGCCGGCTTAAATGACGCCGGGCTCGAAGTGCCCAGCTGCGCTGTTCAGGCGATGAGAAGACGGGCGTCTTCCCAAAGGTTCTGCATCGGTTGTTTCTCCACCTGCGCTAACCGCCCAGGGGCGACTGAGGCCGGCGCCTTCTTCGCTGCGCACCAGTTCTGCTGCGGGAGAAGCTGCGCGGGCCCGAGATTCTGGAGTTCAATGAGCGCCGCCAGAGGATGCCCCGGGTCTTCGGAGCGGGGAAATCAGCGGAAATCTCTGCGCGGAAGCAGGCGGTAGAGTCGGGGGCCACGGTGGCCGAAGGAGGGGCTGTGAGGATTTTGGCGCGGGGCGGTTCGAAGTGCTGTGCGAGCTCCAGACTGACAGCCCTTAGGTGCAGGTTCCTCGTGGCTGGCGTCAGCCCGATTGAAATCAAAGTCGCGTTTCGTTCTTGGAGAGGGCCGCGCATCTTCGCGCCGGGCGCGGGCCTCAGCCTGGCGCCCCTGCGCGCCGGGAATGCTCCGGCACCGTGCAAACTCCCCCACTGGGGCCTTCGGTTGAGCTCCCCATGGGGCCGCGAAACGTGCGAGGTGCATGCCGAGATGGGGCGGCGGTGCCGTGCGACCTTTCTCATTGGGGCCTTCGGTGGAGCTCCTTACGGGGCCGCGAAGCGTGTCCGGGTTGTGCCGACATGGGTGGCGGTGCCGTGCGAATTTCCCTTCTGGGGCCCTTGGCGGGGCTCCGCGTGCCGAAATGGGGCGGCGGCGCCGTGCGAACTTTCCCGTTGGGGCCTTAGGTGGAGCTCCCCACGAGACCGCGAAGCGCGCGAGGGGCGCGCCGAAATGGGACGGGCGCGCGGAGAGCAGAGGCAGGGCGGGAACGGGGGCGAGGAGGGGGTGGAGGAGGAGGAAGGCAGGAAGGAGGAGAAACGCGGGGCGCTGTCTCTTCATAACGAGGACCCAACACATCAGGATGGCTGGGACAAAACAGCAACGCGTTCCGAGCTCGGTTCAGGGTTGAGTCGACGAAGGCAGCGCCACCGTTTCAGGTGGCACCTCATCCTGAGAGCCGCGGCGGAGATCCAGTGAAATGATTGCGCGCGAAGCTCATCATTGGTGGCCCTATGAAGAATGGGCGCTGCCCCATCGAAACAAACAGCAATTGCGTGCTCGCGGATGTAGAACCCGCGGCGGCGGGGGGGCGCGGCGCACTTCCCCGGGAGTTCTTCGCGGGCGAGCCCAAGGCAGATCCCGACATGGCACGGAATGACAACCCCCGCGCGCCGACGCGTCATGGCTGTTTGACGCGCAGCCATCTGAATTGTTGCTTCCGCAACAACATCTCGGGCAACAACAAAAGACGCGAGTGCCCAGCGACCCGTGGCGGCGAGGCCGAACGCGCCAAGTGCGATTGCGAGATTGCGCCAAACGCGGGCGACGATGGGGAACTGCGCCTTGGAGATTGCGGGCTCTTGATGCGGATTGGGCGCGACAGTGCGAAGGTGGCCCGGGAGGCTCTGCGGCGAAAAATTGACGAGGAGGAGCCCAAGGCAGCTCTAGTCATCAGCATCGCATTCAACAAAACGAACGAAGATGTGACGAAAACAGGCCGCCTTGAGATCATGTCTACCCTGGTGGGCTTGTGCGGGCCAAATCCAAATTGGCGCGCGCCGTTCGCCCGCGACGGCATCTCCTGCGGCCGCCGTGGTGGCGCCCCGCGGGCAAGCCGCGGCGGCGGCGGCAGCTGGGCTGCAAACCGCGGGGGCGGCGTCGCGGGCAGACCCGGGCGCGGCCTTGTGGCGCGCCCTTCGAATTCAATAACATCGCTCTGAAATTGATCCGGGGCCCCCACGGGAAGTCTCCAGGGTGACCGATCCAGTGGCGCGTGGACGTCACCGATTCGGACCCCATGGACATAGGCGCGCTCGACTGCAACACGGGCGCGGCATGCGAATTCAGGGGCGTCGAGACTCAGCCATGGCCGCGGCGGCAAATTTTGG